>JAGXOD010000036.1:0-105000 GCA_020368025.1 Brachyhypopomus occidentalis | reverse complement strand
ATATTCGTAGTTGGCTGTGCATGGTAAAAATTTATTAATATGAAGAAATGCAAAACTGTATTGCTTTTGGTATTCCTATTCTGAGATGAACAAGTAGCATGTAATGCAACTGTTTGACAGGTTAAATCAAATCATGCTTAAAAATTGTTTCAAACGATGAAATCAAGTAACATTTCATTTTGCTTTTTATTATTGTACAGGTGTTTTCTTTTTGTTAAAGTTAAAAAGGCAAATGTCACGGTTTTTAATTCTCTTATGTGAACTTTTTAATGTTCTTATTTAGATTTTTAGTATTTTAACATTTATTTTAATCCTGAAGACACTTTTTGATTGTGTTTCATAAGAGACATCTTGGCCTCCAAAGGTGCAATCCTGCCTCTGTCCAAAACCATAAGGGACTGTCCTGATTCTAAAGGCTTTAGAACATGCTTTGGCCTTTTCCTGACTGTGGTACAGCATTACGAGACTGAACTGTCAGCTAGCACCCTGCGCTAACGTGTTAGCCTGGACCAGAATGCTTCCCACATCAAGGACTGGTAAAGCAAATAAAAAAAAACAAACTAACCAAGGATGGTCCAACAATATAACTGTACATAAACGTTGCAACTGCACAGCAGCCAAAAAGAAAAAAAGGAAAAAAAAAACAAACAAAACAAAAAACAAAAAAACAAAAAACCTTTTTATGGATGGATAGCGTGAAGCATAAGTGGACACCTTCTAAAGGTGGAAATTAGGATTGTTCTTCTGGATATCAAAGGGATGATCACTCATATTCTTCACAATATGTACTCTCAATGCCTGGGTAACACAGGAAATGCACCCCGAGGTTTTAATAAAAAAGAAGCCCCTATGGCTAAAACTTTAAATAAACTAAACCAAAAATGTTATTGATGTTTTATATATAGAGAGTAGTCTCATTAGTTTTTGTTACTGTAATGTTTGAGGTTTCAGCTGTACCGTATTACGGTAATAACATGGTTTTGAAACTTTTTTTATTTTGTCACAGACCTGTTGTCATAGTTGAAATGACGTTTATTGTAGATGGTATTTGAACAACTTCTGGAAATAGTTCATCAAGTATGTTTGTTGCTCATTGTTGTGATACATTAAAAACTGTATCTGCAAACCATTTCTGGGTGTGGTATAAAACACTTACTCCTGTCTGTGGTGTAATTATCTCTCATTTGCATAGAACTCACTCAGGATCACTTTAAACATCATGCCACCATCATTTAACAATAAGATGTCATAGTCATGCAGGGAACATTTTTATTTTTTTCACAGTGTGTCCCTTTTTTGATGTGTTATTTAGTTGTAATCTGGCTTTATCTACATGCCATGGATTATCTTTAAAAGTGTCAACTAATCTCAAGTGTCTTTGTGCAGGATTTTTGCTAAACTCCTCTGGCAGAGACAGTGGATTATTCAGAGAAGTGTTATACACCTGTCATGGGGTGGAAACAAACTTTTTATTCTTATCAATCACATAGGCCTTGTCATCATGAAACAACCAATTAATCAGTTAATGTTTATAGATACATTTGACAGTTTTAAAAATATTAAAAATGCAAAATATTATATACGATTAAAAAGCTTATCTTGTGGATGCATAAATGTAAAATGCTTTTTTGGTAAAAATTTAAATTTTGACTTTTTTGGAAATATATCAAGGTTTTTTTTTTCCTAAGCCCCATTTATTTTACTGCAGGTAGACATCTGCATACGTGTGTGTGTGTGTGTGTGTGTGTGTGTGTTGGAGGGGGAGGGGGTTGTGTGTATGAGGGTTTTTTATGCCTTTTTTTCCATCACCATTTTCCCACATAGCTCATTTTCAGAAATCGGGGCCGAGCAGGTTGCGGGCCATTTGGACATCATCCCTGTTATTCTTCCCCAAAGTATACATTTCCCCTGTTCAGTGCGAGAGTCTCCCGTATTCTGTGACTGGATAGGACTTGACCTTTGTGGGAACAATAGTGAGCAGCATTTCAACTCTGTGTTCTCCTGATGCTGTGAAAACTCCCCTCCTGCCTTTCCATGGTTGTTTGCTGACATTTTAGACCCAGGATCCCATCCCAGTAGCTCCGTATGTATCCTGTGCAGAGGGTCCTGTCTGATTGTTCTATTGTTTGGGCCCCAGAGTGAGAAAAGACATCTGAATTTAATCCCCTGAGGAGCAGTAAAGGGGACCTCCACAGATACTAACTGTTTGTCTGACCAGCAAGGGATATTTGGACACCTGTACTTGCAAATGGTACTCAAAACAGATAGTCGTCACTACAAATATGTTTTTATCTGTAAGATGCAGACGCTTGCGGGTCATTTTTATAGATTTTGGGCCAGAAAAATGGTTAACGTTTTCCTGTTTTCAGGCTGGGTATTATTTCTTTTCAAATGCTTTTAATCGAACGCTGTTGTGATTTCAGTAAAGAAAAAAGGGTCATAAATTAAGACCTGCACAGGTTTTCTTATGCTGTGTTGTGATCAACAGGACGGAAGATCATCAACAAAGGTGTGTGCGTTGTGTTTTCTTTGTTCAAATGAATGAATCAGTAAGGCATGCCCGTATGTTCCTGCGGAAAAACAGATAATTAGCTTATACATATTGAATGTTCATCATAGTTTAATGATGGAGTTTTACAGTCAACAAAACTAATGTAATCCCTGGCCTATGTGTCTTGCTTGTTAATGCCTATTGACATATTGTTGATATTTTCTCTCACCATTTGTCAGGTCTAGAGTAGTCAAGTAAATGAAAAGTGATTGCATCGGATTTTTTTTTTCTCTTGCCAATGGAATCCCATGTGTGGAATACTAATTCTTGCATTTAGCTCCCTGAACCCAGGCCTTTCATTTAAACAGATCCAGTTCTAATTAAATTCTGCACGTGGGAATGTATCATTCCTGCCTAATCCCTAATTCACTGTCCCAAACATTGTATTATCCTGAGAAAATCCATTAGCTGAAGGCTATGTAAAAGCAGATTTCTTCTTCAAGGCTGTACCAGCAAATCTCCCCGAGCTACCAGCAGAAAAACAATATCACCTGTTGTCACTTGGAAATAAATACTATTATTTTTTAACTGAGTTCAGAAAGTGATATAGGAATGAACAATGTATGAACGAATATGCTGAAAAGCATGCAGTTTGTGGAAACAGATTACATTTGGTATATTCAAACAAATCAAGTGTACATAATGAGTGATGGGTATATTTTGGAATCCTGTTCTCTGGTATGATATGCAACATCTGGAATACCAAATTTATAGGTACAGAAGTGAGATCATCAACTCACTGGTGCCAGCAAACGAACTTTATGAATCATAGAGTGCAGATGAATTATTCGTTATCATACAAGTGCCAAAATGTGGGGGGAAAAAAACACATTGTTCCACCTAACGGATGTGATTTAGGAATTGTTTTGCAGAAATACATTGACCTCATTTTAATCTGTCTCACCACCAATCATAAGAGCTATTCTGGATTCTAGAGTTTGATTCATAAACTCACCCTGTTCCAAACACCTGTGTTTCATTTACAATAGTGCACCTGAGCACAAAATAACTATTTGTTATTTATGACGGTGTCTCCTCAGAAACTATTTTATTTATAGAATAATTGTGGATGCAGATTAGTTGAATAGTTTGTAGACCCCAATATGCTAATAAGTCTAACATAGCATAAAAGTAAATTAATTTGTAATTATTATTATTTCCTGTGTGATTAGTTCATAAATGACTGTATGAAAGGCACAGGGGTCTTGTGACATTTTGTACACGGGATTGAGACAAGCAAGTGCGCAGAAAAAGGCTACATTTTATTAAGACAAAATAAGATGATAAGCAAGAAAGGAAAGAACAAATACAACTGTAATTCAGTGTGTAATTCAGGAAAGGGCTCGGTGAGCAGTGCGTAGCAGGCTGGAACGTGAACCGCGAGAGAGAGGCAGGTTAGATGAGAAGGAGACATTGGGTGAACAGGTGAACAGAATGAACTAATGAATAGGTGATTAGGAGTGAGGGTGTGGTTAAGGCAGTGACTGACAGGAACTCGTGCGTGCGTGTATGCGTATGTGTGTTCCAGGCTGGGCGGCAGCTGGTGTTTGACAGGTCTATGTATCTGTTAACATTTTTCTTCCAGATATATAATGTGTATTAATTTAGGCTGTATTAATAGCGTGTAAATATATAATGGTGTTAATACCATACCACAACAATGTAGGATCTGATAAAACTTTCATAATTCCATCATGAAACTAAAAAAACAGCTCTCATTGGACTCAAGCAATGAATTAAGGAATAAATCAGAGGGCATGAGGGGAAATACATGCATATATGAGTGTTTCTCACTCACAGTGTAATAATTCCTCATGTATCATACACAAACACACAGAAATGCATACATGTGTGTGTGTGTGTGTGTGATACATGAGAAATTATTGCTTTGTGAGTGAGATACACTCATAATATTGCCAATATGCACCGTAGGCTACGTAGTCAACAGAGCTGCGTATCTGAGGAATGAAAGCAGGGGGAAAATCAAAATAAGTCACAGTTCTACACCACTGAAATAAACGCTCAGGGAGGAGGTGAGGCAGACGGCTCCTTCCTCACCGGGACTTCCCAGCCTGATTGTTCTGTTATGTTTTCCAATATGTTCGGAAAACCTCACATCCCAAATGGTTCGGGATGAAGGTCGGGAGACAGCATTGGTTAGGACAGACAGAACCAGCTCTGTGATGCCGCGTCTCACAAACATCTCCCTCCCTCTGCCCCACAAGACGTTCCCTCTGCTGAGAGTTCTGGCGGAGGCCGCGCACTCACGCTTTGGAGAAACAAACTGAATCAGTCTGTCATTTCGATTTAAAGCGCCGTGTCTTAATATATATGTGGAATGTAGAATGTAGGGAAAAAAGCGTGGCTTTCTATTCCAGGTGAGGATCTTTGCATGCAGGAGTAGCCTTCTCTGGAGTAGCTCCGATTGGCTGTATGTGGGCTGTGTTCATTTCCTAAAGGTGACCAAATACAGGGGGGTGGTGCGCATTCCTTTTGTGGGCTAAAATAGTGGCTGACTTTGTCAAAGCCTCTGCTTCGGACATGTTGGAATTACACTGAGCGTGCTCAAAGGGTCAGACACACATCTGCGAGATGCTTCAATGAAGCTCTGTTATACCTCCACACAGGAGCGATGCTCAACCTTTTTTCCAAGAATATTGTTTACAAGCCTGTGCATGTCACGGTAACGCTGGTCAGACAGACGTAGAAGCGTCTGAAAAGGGATGAGAGGAGTCAGCTCTTCTGAAGGAGAAGAGCATATTGTTACGTATGCGGGAACAAATCATTTCTTGAAAATCGATTCCCTTGCAAGTCAAAAACTGCACAACGAAAAAGCACATGACAGTCACATTTCACGTTGACCATGCTAACCTAATTAAGCACAAACCCACTGCCATGGAAATACGATGAGTACTACAAGTTGGATTAGTGGTTTACCACCAGCACACAAATATCATGCAGTTCCAAATCAAACTAGCCTTTCCTGTGAATCACAGTTCCCTACACACTCTTATGAACAGAAGAAGCATTCAGCATGTGTGCACCTGGGGATCACGAAGCCATGTGTGCCTAGTGCTTGACCTCTGACCCCCGGCCATGTGCACTCCACACCAGCTGTTCATCTTCACATCTTTGCCCGAGTAAAGAGACGCCAAATCCTCATCTCAAGTCGTATTTACTGGACTCTCGACAATGCGCAGATTTAATTGTTTCTTCGCCTGGAAACAAAACCATGGCAACAGCAGTAAACACATCGGATTTATAACTCCGCCTCACGTTTGGAGAGCCGTTCCAGGCTTAGATCTTTACAAGTGCCCGAGCGCTGTCGCTGAGCCGTGCGGGAGGAGGAAGTGAGGTATCAGTGCACAGGCCTCAGGCTTCACCCGGCTGTCCCTTACAGGCCCGGCCCCAGAGGCAGCAGCAGACTCTCACAGGCAGCGCACATGCCTGACACAGAGCGCGTGTGTGTGTGTGTGTGTTGTTTCCTACTGGTGTTTTGATTGTATCCTGATTCCCTCCTGTCTCCCTTCCCTTTTTGTAGCCACACATGGATTCTTTTAACAAGTGTTTGTGTCTTCAGAATTTTTCATTGTATATGGGAGTTACAGTGTTAGTACAGCTATTTATTCTTATTAATGAATGTATTTTTCTCTTTATTGTGTGAGTTTTGAGAGACAGGGTAAAGCCAGCATATCTCCCAACATCCCCAGACGCTGTGAACCATCTCTGTTTCGAGCATACTCTGCGTTTGCAATAAATATCAGAGCCTTCCACACATGCATGCGGCTGCCTTGTGGGGGGTGGAGAGTGTTGGTAATGCATTTATTCATTGGAATAGGTGTAGAACAAGCGACTCCGCATTGTATGCCAGAGGAGCGCGAGGAAGCTCGCTCGTGCTTCCTTATCGGGAAAGAGCCGCTGCTCTATACTCCGTCGCCAGTGTTTACAAAGACATGCAAATGGCGTGCGCGCAGCATCACAAAAAGCCTTCTGATTTCCATGCACGGGCCTCTGATTACAGCCATTCCCCTGCTCGACCCTGCGTTCCCGTGCCATCGGGCCCTCGGAGACGCGAGGGACGGTGTGGCCAGCGGATATGGATCAGGTGGGACTCGGCGGATGAGGTGTCGACAGCACTGTCTGTTGTCAAACATAATTTCCCTTGAGTTCTGAGTTAAGCAATGGGATATTTATTTAGCAAGAAACCTTGATATGAAATAAATATAAGTCTATTTTAATAATTAAACCTGACCAAACTTTAATTGTGGATTCTAGACTACACGTTGAGACTTATGAATTGAGACAATGGCTGTATGCACATTAAATGCATATCAGAGTGTAATTTGTATATACTGCTTGAAATGAGGTGCTGGGCATTATTACTGCTTAATCATTATGTGTGTGGAAATGGGTGGAACTCGCGCCTTCATAAAGGAAGTCAGCATTAGAGCTAGCAGCACCATTAAATAAAGCCCAATCATTTAGACATCAAGCCGGTGTATTCACAAATAATCCCAATATACACTCCTCATAGGTCCACTCCACTGTTTCTTCTCTCTCTCTCTCTCTCTCTCTCTCTCTATCTCTCTCTCTGTTCGTGTGCCACCCAAATATGCACATGCATGTGAGTAAGAAATAAGTGAATGTCGTACCTTGCAGACAAATGCCAGGCATTGTTTATTTAATCACATGTTGGGCAGAGGGACAGTGTAATTATGTTGTCATCTCTTTGTGTGAACGCCATTAAAATAGGCTTCAAGAGAAGTCTTTGTTCTCTGACAATAGTGCAGTTTGGGCTCAGTGGTAGAAAAAATCAAAGGTCCTCCAAAAAAATGAAACTTGTCTAAATGCACTTTTTTTTATAATATTATAGTTAGAACTCTATGGTCTAATGAATGAAACACTGGCACTAAATACATACATACATACATACATACATACATACATACATACATACATACATACATACATCCGTACATCAATTTGTCTATCAGCTCCAGGACGCGAAGCAAATTCCACCTCACTTATACTGGACTTCACCAACTGATGGGTGCTGAGAGAGGTTAGAAATGATGATTTTAAGGAGTAAAAACTGGCTCTCTATGCAAGCCCGATACATTGCTCTTTGCCTGAGACAGGAGAGGCCTGTTCATGCCTTTTACAATGCATTTTTATGAGCTGTTTATTGGAAAATACACTTTAAGCTGCTCGAGATGTAATCTAGAGGCCAGCATTTTGAGAAGTGAATTATTAGCCCCAGATGACTGCGCCACTCTGCTCTGTGCAGTGAAACAGCACCACGAAGACAGGGAGACAATGGGGGAGACAATAGGAGAGACAATATGAGAGTACAAGGGACACTGGCAAACTGACTGACACTGTGCCTTTGTCTCAGGAACTTGTCCAGCAAGTCTCAGCCAGTCTATTTCAGGCGTTGTAAAATTAAACTGTACTTCTTGGTCTAAAAGGTGCGCTCTGACCTACAAATGCAGATGGCGTCGTCAGGGTATGACTGTTCTTATTGCCATGGAAGCCTCCAGTTCAAGCCACACCCCCTTATGACCACACTCCTGCTTCACACGCATCTCTATGTTAAAGGCTCAAACCGCAAGATGGCTGCATATGACATTTAAGGGGCTCGCGGCATCTTCACTGACTTGTCCATAACCCCATGCGTCATCCGCCAAACGGTTGGCCGCCTGCTCCCTGCTCCTGGGAGGAGAGGGAGGCTTTCTGCCTGACCTCCCTCAATGGCGCCCTGACGGATTTACAGCCCAGGCAGGCCGAACACCTGACACACATTTCTTCACCCGCCCTCCTCTCTGTGCGCCTGAGCCGAGGGCTGAGCTGAGTACGTGGTGCAGGTGGTGTGTGGTGCTGCGCTCCGGAAGGAGAGGATGCCCAGGCCACGCCCATGGTGCACATTGACACTGTCACCACGGAGCTCCGGGAGAGGGGGGTTGGGGGGGTTAAGGGGGGTGGATTTGGGGGGGGCAGCAAGCCAAGAACCTGCCCCAGTCCAGCATCGAGCATTTCGCCAGCGCTTCCTACAGCTGCTGCAGTCGTGCTCAGTGAGAGGTATTATCCGTGAATAACAAAATCTTTTGGATACATTCGGGCATTGCATCTGAGATCTTTTAAAAAAAAATACAAACAAAAAAAACGAAAAATGTTATTTGCTGATTTGAAGGTTATCTTGTCAATTTAAACACAGTATTTTAAACATCAAAATCACTTTCATAAAAGATGAATGGGTGGGAAAAAAGCTTGCATGTCTGGACGGCCTTTAAAGGTCCGATTACCATCCCTGCAGCAACGTGAGAAGGAAAGAGCAGATTAATTCGGCAGGAATGAATGAATGAATATTGCTATTAAGGTTTGGCCCGTTTGAAGGACAAAGGGCGGGGCTTTCTCGGGAGACTATTCTACCCATCATCGCTGCTTAACCCAAACTCCCCTAGTCACAGCAGCATAATGACAAGTGTGCGTCCTCTTCTCCAGTTCAGCCCACTGTCATATTCAAATATTCATCGGCAGGACCAGTAGGTGCTGGCGAGGGGAAATCCGGCAATTGTGGCACTTCGTCTATAGCCCCCGTCCCACCCCCCTCCTCCCACTCAGGAGGAGGCGGGGCCAAGCGGCCGCCATCGCATTCCATTTGAATGGATGAAAATAACCATTAAAATGCAAAATCGCCAGACGCGCGAACCGTCTTGCGCCGAAGTCGAAGGGCCCTTCTTTTTCTCCCCCTTTGATGAAGCGCTCGGCCCGACGAGCTGAACTTCACAAATGGCTCCTGGCTGGAGCGGCGGTGCGGCGCGGTAGGCTCGGCCGACCGGGCGGCTATAAATCACGGACGGGTAAAGGGTTTTTAATGCAGCACTCTGCGCTCACAGCCTCCATTTTCTGTCATGGCACAGTAAAAGATGAGCGCCCCCGGGGGAATCCCGGCCCCGCAGCCGCTCGGTGCAACGCTGCGGGTCACGGCGCCCGCACCTCAATAGATAATACATAAATACATGCAAGGATACAGCACACAGCTCTCCAAGAAACCTGTACAGCAACGGCTGTCAATAAATTATTAAAAACCATTGTTTCATCAATGTCTGATATATGCATTTTTGAGTAGTACATTATATCTTTGTAAGTATATGTTATAATAAGCACAAAAAAAAATTTTTTGTACGTGGATTTTATATATTGTGTTTATATATGTGTCTTCAAATGTGATACTGCTCTCTAAGGTTTGACATTACATTTGTAAAACAAAATTGCTACACTACGTTCAAGAAATGTGCGTGTCCGCGTGAATGTCTATTTGTAACGAATAGCCCTCATGTTAATTATTTCCGTCACTCACTTTCTCTTTCTTTGTGTTCTCGTGTGCGTTTGACTATAGCACGGCTCTTTGATATTGGGTTCACCTGTGTTCGTCGATTCACTTGGTTATGGTGTAGCCTATATAAGCTCCCCAGTTTGTTCTTATCTTCACAGGTCATTGCGGTAATTCTGTCTTCATGTTGGCCTCCAGCCCAGGGTTTTCGGTGCTTTGGTCGGTCCTTGCTTGTTCGTTCTTCCCCTAGCCTAGCGTGGTATTCTTTCCCTTTTCCAAGCTCGGTTTCCTCCTGTTTGTTTTAGGCTTCGATTTTGTTAAGCGTATTACTGTGTAGGTTTTTACCTTTGTCTTCCCTTCATGTTTATAGGTATTGTTGTATTTACGTGTCTTGTTGTTCGTGTGTTCTTTTATAGAACCGAAATCGTTAAGCGTATCATAGTTCTTGTGTTTCTGGATCGTTTAGTTCTCGAAGTGTAGTTTTGTTTGGTTTCGTGTCGCTATCGGTGGTTATTTTGGTTAGTCCCTGTGAGTTTTTGTTTCTGTCGTTTGCCTAAGTTCATTTAAGTGTCCTGTGTTTTGAATCCCTGTTGTGTTTTCTTGTTGAGTGACGTTATGCACCTTTTGTCTGTTTGGTTGTTTCGATAGTTTATTTCTTGAGTTCGTAGTAATTCGGGCATTGTATGGTGAACAATCGGGTCGAGTACTGTAGTCCATTTCTCTCCTAAATGTGTTGTCCTTAACTTGCCTATTAAATCTGCCATCTCTCGGCAATTGTCCGCCTTCTAAATCTACATATTTGACATATTATAAACACTAAGTAAAATGAAATTGAAAATCCAGTGCTATTTTACTACTTTGTCTTGTCCGAAAATAATACTTAAAGTAAAAATGCACGTATTTTATTGCTATCGAAGCAGTTGGTGATTGGGTGGTGGGTTCCAGCTGTGGACTGTGGAGAATATCAGCTAGAGAAAATATCAAGGGCGGGTGGCCCGCACACAAGTGCAATGTCACCACTCGCTAAAGGACAAGTCTGTGCTTGGAAGATTAAAAGATTCTCAGATTTGACTTTCATATTGGTGTATTCATAATGCCTTTCCGATACCGTGGGCTTCGGGCCGGGAAGCGTGCAAAGGTGTGCTTATCTTCCGCCTTGTCAAAACGATCCCGATGCTTCTCAGAAATGAAAATGGGCCTGATTTTTTATTGTCTGATCACACGTGCTCGGCTTTGTTTCAGACAAAATATCATTTTGGCAGGCAAGGCCAATAATTTCAGGGCTATCTCTTCAGAATTCATGCTCCTTGTCGGGTTTCTTGCTGAGTTCGGTCAACACCAAATGATGATGAAACGCGTGATGTATGAGGCATCAGATGAGCAGGAAAGGGCTGGACGTCCCTCCCTCTCCCTGCCACTGTAAGAAAATCACCCCCTCCTCCAGATGAAGAAGAGGCATGCGAAAATCAATTTCCTCACTTCTCAAAGTGAGCAGGATGTCCGTGTTTTCTGGGGTGGGGGTGGTTTGGGGAAATTTGCAAACAGAACAAATTCGGTTGCTCAGGTTAATCTTCGCAGACACGTGTGGTTCACTGATTTCCAGCAGGAGTTCACAAGCGGGCACCTTCGCAGTATGGTTTCCATGGAAACAGGAAGATGATTTTCTCGGCGAGCTGAAGATCCAGTGCTAAAACATCCAGCGGTGTGCCGTCATTACGTTTCGGGTGAACCGTAGGTGAGGTTTTTTCAGCTAAGACTGAGATGGAAACCTGCAAAGCTGTAATATCACCTTCTATTGTCTGCGTTAATTTGCAGCTCTGTGCTGTGTATGCGTGCTATGAACATATGAGCACCATTCATGAATGTTTCACTGCAATCAATCTTTAATCTCCGTTGATATAATTTACAAAGGCACAGAAAACAATACACAAGCAAACGAACACACGATCACACTCTGTAATTTGAAAAATAATCCATGTATTAGGCTACTTTTTGCATGTAAAATGTACAGCTGTATAGTTTTCTATCACAACAAGAGCAGCACAAATATCATTAGTGTAATCAGTCATGCTCTCCCCTACTGTGAAATAACCGGACTGATACATGCATAGACTGAAGCTAGTGCTGTGTTTAGTGGCCAGTTGGGCTCCTATGGGTTCCCGAGATGGCCTTACACTGGGGCCAGAGCCAAACGTCTCCAGAGCAATGCCGTGTGCGCTCTGCTGCAAACATGGTTTCAATCTAATTTGCCAAAGTTATCCAAAGCACCCGGAGTTGTCAGAAAATTCAAAGGGGTCACCTGGAAGTATAGCTGCAGATTATTTGTGATTGTGTGTGCATTCGAGCCCAGGCGGAGGGACACTCGGGCACTAACTGCACACCCACCTCACTCCGGGCTCATTACTGAGCAGACCGGCCCGAAATCCCTACCCAACCTCCTGGCTGTCGTCTTCCCGCTCTCCGTGCTGCTTGGGCTTCGGCTCAGCCAATAGCGGCAGAAGCTTCTGTTCACGTTCTGGCTCCTCCCTCCTGGAAAGCAGCCTTTCTTTGTAGTCGTCAGCAGAAGCATGTGGGGCTGTCGCCCGCGGTGCCGTGTGCTGCAGACAGCAGCCGATAACGCCCGGGCCAGACCCACTCAATTCATATCGACACTGCAAAAGTGAAACTGACATATACTCATGTACTTGTCCATTTACAAATGTGTGGGTTAGTTGTTTGAGCTTCTACACGGGGTTGTAATGCTGTGTTGTAACGTTATATAGGCATGTAAAGTGAGTTTGCTCATTGAACCAGAACATAAAACAAAAGGTAAAATGGAAAAAAAAAACATTCCCTGCACTGATTGACCACATACCCACCTTAGATCACGAATTCTCTTCCTACAGTACGCAGACGGCCACTGTTGACAAATTTGTCTAAAGGTTGTTAAAAAGTTACTATTAGCCATAGCCTTAGTCCAAGGCAAAGTCGTAAAGGAAAGACTTTCTTTGACTTTTAAACCAGATGAACCATTTGTGTTTTTAATGGCTTTGCCCTTCGACAAACTAGCACACACACACGCACACAAGTGCATGCGTGAGCACAAACACGCACACACAAACACAATCACGCACACACGTGCATGCTATACCTCGAACACACACACACAGAATTGTATGGCAAAATGTTTTAACTGCCAATTGTGCCATTATCCATCTAGATTTCTACACATCCTAAGTCATATCCAGTTGCTTATATTCAGAATATATTTGGCTACAGAATCCTGGATCCCACAAACTGACTGTACTACAAAAGGAACCAAACACTGTCAATGGGTTGTCAAGGAAACACTATGCAAGTGTTTAAAAGAGAATCATCAACCATGATTGACAGAAATGTTTAGTATATTACTGAGGTAAATAGTTCCTGATCTAAACACTACCCCCTTGGCTTGCTTTTTGGTCCTACCTCGTCTGTTGGCATGCATTTATGTTACTGTGGTCCTGTGTGGCTTTATTTAGGGAAAAGTACTATAGGCTGTAGTCCCTGTCTTGTTGTAGACATCGGTATACTAATGTTAGAATTAGTTTAAGAATTATTTAAGTATCGGAGAAAGCATTAGGTAGCAAGCAAGGCCTTCGTGTTTTCCAGATGGGGTTTATTTTTCAGTCTGTTCAAGAGCACAATTCCATTAAACTATAAATGGTTACACAAGTGAAGTGCCATCATTACTAGGACTAAAATAGAACTTTACTTTTATCCTCATTAATAAGAGAAATCAATGACCAACATCAAAGGATGCGGAATGTAGGCAGTAATGAGCAGAATCACTCATCAAAGCGAGAATCTCGTCAGGAATGTGCCTGCTTTAATACCATTCTTTTTGCACCTGCACGGAAAAAAAGCACAGGGGCAATTTGCAAAGTAAATGGTGTCACAGTTTACAGATTTCATAGCCAGCAGGGAGGTGGTACAGCTGAGCAAATGAAGGGAATTTATGAGAGACGAAGTGCAGGAAGGAAAACTTATTCCTAGATAGCCTGATCCAATGATGCAGCTGCAGAAAAGGCCTCATGTCTTAGTCACTGTATTTATAGCCTCAACTTGTGTCCACATCAGCCCACGCACACGTACAGACATACACACACACACGCGTGCGTGCCCGTGCACACACACACACACACACGATCTGTCATTGTGTAATCAGGCATTATACAACTATTGGATGAAAAATAAAAGTTAACTGGCATGTGTACATCTAGCTCTCGAAAGAAAACGAAATGTCAAAGACATTTGCGATTCATCTGATGAGGGCTGAATCACACTCATTCTTTCATGCTAAATGCACATTAGCGTGATGTGAGCATCTTCGAGTGCAGAGCAGCATAATCTCCGCGTGCATTAAAGGAGAGTCCTGAAGGCAAGGCTCATTACTATGGTAAACCACCTGGAAGAACAGCTATCCAAGCATACCGCGCAACATGCTCCATATGTAAATATTAGTAAGAGCAAAACTCAAGACTAGTGACGATGTCTTCTGACTAAAGACGAACCCAAGACAGGGCTGCCACCATGCAAACACACAACCAACCAGGGAGAGTGATGGTACCGCCTGTGGGCGAAGCTGTTGTTCACGCCAACAGGCACCCAGGTAAACACTGGGGCTACACTCCAAGGTTCCCTCGGCTGTCTGACCATTCGCAGGCGAGGAGCAGTCGCACATGAGCAGGGCGCTCCGATATAACCCGGCTGCACTCACCCTCGCCGTCAGAAGCAAAAACTTCGGCAGGGCGATTAGAAAGATGCAGGAAAACAAACAAAACCAACCACAGGGGCCCATCACGCTCGCAGCCATGATTGATTGCCTCCGTATCCAGCAATTAAGGCCATGCGATCAAAAAAAGGCGGGACTTTGCAGCAGGCGCGAGCCCGCTCGCGTGGACCTCGCCTGAGGCGTGGCTCCTCAGAGACGGTTAGCGCCGCAGAAAATAACCATCGCTGTGGCTATTATTAGGATTAGGGAGTAATGTGCCTCAAACGTGCACGGGCCTACCAGGGTTTGTTGTACTTTACTGCAGTCTTAAGAAGGGCCAGGGAGATTATGATGGGATGTCTGTCAATCTGCACGTGCCCCCCCCTACACAACCCAATCCCCCATCATGGTCTCGCCTTGATCTTGTGCAAATTCTGCACTTCTTAGGGGGTGGGGGGGGGGGGGGGAATTGGAACGTGCAAGCAGTTGAGGAGTCAGTTGTTTTGATGTTTATTCATTCACTCACTGCTCTACCCGGCAATGCAGAAAAGTGGACCTCTGATACTCCGTCTCCATCAAACTTTAATGAGGGAGAATAAAATTAGAGACACAAACAATGTTGATGCAGAATTAAACATAATTAAGTTTGTCTCTAGTCAGTCTTTGTACAGAATCTTGCATATTTCATAGCAACAAATGCATCCACTTCAGCCGAGCCACAAGTCGTAATCTTTCATCAGCCGACGTGCGACGAGAAAACAGAAACAAAAATTCACATTTGTATCACTGACGAGCTCCAAAAAAAAGAAAAGAAAAAAAAAAGGCCTCGTGACTCACGCAGGAGTGTGTTTGTAGTTCGGGTGCATTTCGGCGAGTTCTATCTGGAGCTTGACGGGCTCCAGAGTCGCCACCTCCGCGCCGCACTTCGGGCAGGCGAAGAACATGTCGCTGATCGTGTGGCTCTTCACGCAGTAATAGCAGAAGAAATGTCCACAGCCGATGGAATGGGGCATGGTGGGCCACTCCCTGCATACCGCGCACTCTGTAGCCCCGCCCACATCCCCGCCTCCACCGACGTCCCCGCCCGCTGCGGCCGGGACGGCAAACAGCGTGGCGGCCGCCGCTTTCAGCCTGCTGGCACTCACCAGCGGCAGCAGGAAGATGAGGAACTCGGCGAAACCGTGCCAGAGCAGCTCGCGGTTCATGTAGCTGAAGTTGAGGAGGCGTGGCCCTTG
Source organism: Brachyhypopomus occidentalis (assembly GCA_020368025.1). Lineage (NCBI taxonomy): Eukaryota > Metazoa > Chordata > Actinopteri > Gymnotiformes > Hypopomidae > Brachyhypopomus > Brachyhypopomus occidentalis. The sequence continues at coordinate 89,149 of JAGXOD010000036.1, read as the reverse complement.
CGGCCGGCTGTACACAGGCTCCACCCCCAGCAGCCTCTCCGTCAGTGTGGGGAAGGTGCCGCTGCGCAGGAACAGCAGGAAGTTAAGCAGGCCGGCCGCCTTGGTCACGCCCCCCACGACGGCGAGGGTGCTGCGGGCCCGCCGCACGCCCAGGTCAGGGGCGTGGCCCAGGAGGAGGGTGGGCGTACGCTCCCTCAGCCACCTCCCTCCCACGGTGAGCAGGGCGTACCACAGCTTCTGCTGCCGGCTCATGGGCCTGGAGCGGGAGCCCGAGACGGGCGTGCCTCGGTAGCGGAGGTGGAGCAGGTCCTGTCCCACGGTGGCGCCGTTGGAGTAGACGGTGAAACTCCAGATGAGGAGACGCAGCAGGGCCCTCAGCTCCGGCTCACCGGGGGTCAGCAGACCCGGACGCAGGTGCTGGAAGCAGCGCGCAAACTGACCCCAGACGAGCTGCTCCAGGGTGTCGTCCAGTTCAAAAGCATCCAGCTGACTGATCCTCAGGACGCGAGATAAAGGGGCCGGGCTGGCCTCCGCCTCACCGCCGGCTCCGGCTGGAAGCACAAGGAGCAAACGGTTATGCGTTTTTGCATTTCACTTGAAATCACTTTTCACATGTAAAACCCATCCTAAATTCCTTTAAAGCAGCGCAGGGCAGAGGCACAGGAGGTCTTATACTGTCCCCTCTGGAGATTCGGTCTGTGGACAAATCACATCAGAGGAGATTATCCCAACAGCACAGGCTTGGCAAGGCAGTAAACATCCACCATGTGGAACTACTTCACTTTGATGGCTTTTATATGGGATCTAAGAACTGTGATGTTTGGCAATTTTTCACGGAATACGTTTGTATCGGGCCCAGCTTATCTCCTTAAATGCACTGGTTAAAAAATGAGGGCCAGCACCAATGGTGACCACCTCTTAGCCTTTTGTGTATTAGCGGGCCGGATTTGGACAATCTCAGAAATAAACTGGCTTATAGAAAATCTTAGAAGCGTCTTCAAATCTCAAAAAAAAAAAAAAGTCTCTCATGTGAATCATTTAGGTTCATTTGGCGCTAATACATTCGTGCATCCGTGATGTGCCGGTGACAGCTGGGCGGAGAAGGATGACGGTCTGTATGAAAGTGAAATGGGGAAGAGGAGGTGGGTGGGGGACGACAAAAAAAAAAAAAAGTGTGGCATATCAATAAGGCAGGTGAATAAGGTGAGCGCGGGCTCAGGCACAGAGCAGCCTTGTATTTTCTTAAGACGGCCTGCACTCAACCTGAACATACGGCATAAGCAGCTGACATGTTTTATACATGCGCTGGTTTACCGCTCTCCTTCGGGAGCCGTCTGGCTGTGCCGTCTGTGCGCCGCGCCGCTCGCCCGCGTGGGGTAACGGGAAGCTCGGGGGGGAACTCCCGCCGTCTCCGTATTCTTTTCAAAGGCTTTTATCGAGCAGTTTACAAGTTATGAATGAATATGTTATATTTGAGAACATACTATTGACAGCAACCTATCAATAGTAATGTGACTATTGTCAAGAGCCTGTCAATATTAATGTAATTATGATTTAGAAGATCACATGGATGTTAGCTGAGGCGAGTAACATCTCCTACAGGGTTGCTATCAATACCAGGATTGCTATTGACATGTTCCCTCAGACTCATAGCAGTTGCCAAATATATAACAACTAGACACTTTTGTCAATGTGTGCTGCCTATAAAAATTAAGCGTTTGAATTTACAGGGCTCCAGCAGGAGAGCTGGAAATCTGTGTTCTTATCTAATCGTCAAAATTTGTAATCAATAGATGTGTTTACCTCTATTGCAATCGGAGGACCTGTCCTACACGCAGGAAGCAGTGATTCATACAGCCACTGACCATACCAACTCTGGCCCTGGCGTGCGTCCACGGATCAGCACCAGAGACAACGGGCCCTGAGAAACTGAGGCTGTGCACGACAGCTTGAATACAGCTGGAGAAGATGTAAGCTAGTTTGGAAGAATCCCCCCCCACCCCCCCAAAACCACAATCAGCCTTATTTTTTAGACACGTTTGCAAAGCTGCAGTTTGCTTTCCTTCACAGACAGACCAAACGTAACACTCTTCATAAGCTATTTTTTCACATTGCAGATTTATCAATTGTACGTTTGAGTGCAGGACGCACACTGGCATTTGTGATGCAGAATCAACTCTGCTCTGACAGATAAATTGGCCGCCAAAAAAAGCAGAATTTTGAGCAAATGGATCCCATCACCAGGCGACAAAATGGATGAGGAACACATATATTAGGGTCTACTAGACACACTGGAGCCCTGACAACTGGCATTACATGACAAATGACTGGCACCAGCGCAGGTCATAAAGCATTCCTTCCCCAGGCAGCCGACTCTGGGCTGGAGCCCGCGGTTCTACACCCGATAAGGCCACTAACAGTGTGACCTTGGGACTCTGCACCGCAGCGGAGTCACCACACTCCTACAGCCAATGGCCTCTCTGGAATCTGCAGGGTGGGGGTGAGGAGGTCGCCCACATTTCCTCCACTGCAGGTTTAGCTGCACCTCGTGGCCTTGGAGACCTCTGGCATAAGTGAGGGCATCTTAGCTGAAAAACACAGCCAGTTTCTCTGAAGAAGCCATTTACACACTAGATTTAGACAGAGAAGAAAATGCATTCAAAGACCCTCACAAAATGAAGAGCACATGCAGTTCGCTTGTCTGCTGTTGCTGCAATCTGCACACGTCATGAAATGCTGGGGGCTTCTTGTCACTTTGCATTTCTTTGCATTCGACCAATATAATCTGCCAATTAGAAATATTATGACTTTTAATCTGCAAGAAACAGTTTTACATCCAGGCTACGGATATGGATTCACGATTACGTCAGCTGAGGCGCTTTCTTTTTTTATGCGCGAAACTTTTAATCTACCCCCGATCCAAGCGGCATATCAATTTCACGATGAACTGATTAAGCAGTCGGTTCAAAACTTCATAGGTGATGTCATCCTAAAGTGGAATTAAAAGGTTGGTAAAATTACTCACCATGTGACTACACTAATTGTGGCAAGGCTGCATCATAAAATATGAATGTCTGCAAATGTATTGGGGGTCCGAGCCGTTCCCTCTGCCGTCACACTTTACCTAATGCTTTATCAAGGCAGTCCTATTTCCCTAATCACCCAAGAATTGTACGAGCTCACGCTTGAGCAAAGTTAATGTCTGAGAAGCAGCTTTTAAAGTAGGTCTGACACAAAGATATGGGCTTTTCCTTAATGCAGTTTGCACAGAACATAAATTATTTAAGGGAATTAATTGATTTTGCGAGTATGAAGGTGAAAGATGCAAAGCCTGTATAAGTACGAAGTACAGAAGTTTGCAGGAAAACAACTTAAAAACTCATGAAACATTTAAAGGCTGAGGCAGCGAGAATGACTGGGAAGAACAGTTAATAAATGAGAAAAGTGCGAGGTCACATTTATAGCATTACAACATTTTATGGGGGTTCAGTCTATCAGAACAAAAACGTGTTTTAAAGGGCTGTGTGAGTACAATTCCCATCTTTACTTATATCACTACACTTTGCTGAGGAACATGATGTGCACAAGCCTTTTCTTACATGTAGCACACAAAAAAAATTAGGCACAGACATTTAAAACCAATCAAAAAGATGCAAGAGGATACTTCCTAAAGCACTGGCCTATATACACAGTCATATCCTAATTAACTTTTAAATTATTAGAAGTGCTACTTTTGAAGAAAAATCGGAACATTGGCAGAAATCATACTTCGCATATTCTTTTAAATCTTTTCGCTATTTTGACTTCACTGTGGCCCACTAACACGCCAATATAGCTCAAATCAAATCCAAAGCAATCAGCTGCTTTAATTTCACTCAAATAACATTCGAGAATCTTAATTTTAAAGGTCCATAGATTGATGTCAGTAAGAAAGCGTCCAGATCTCCATGTTGTCAGAGGGCATTGCCAGATACGGTCAGGGTGAAGCAGGATCAAGCTGATTCCAAGACGAAACGAGAAAAGGGGAGATGGAAAAACAGAGAACGCAAGCTGCGACTGCAGAGTGCACTCCACAAAATCAATCACATCGACCAGACAACAAGTCTTTAAACCGGGTTAAGGACCTATTTTAGCAATAGCTACACGTCGTGTTCGTCCTCACAAAATAGCGCTATAACATTCTAATAACAATGTTGTTCATTCATATTAAGACAACAGGTATGTCTCCCATGTTTTAACGCTTCAGAAACGATTACAACTTAAACAAACTATGAGAAAATGCACATGTTTTCTATTGAGACCAAAACATTATAATAAACAACCCGCGATAGAAAGAGACAATCCTTGCATTTTTTTGCACGGAACTGAGCATGAGTACATTTCAGAGGACTTGGTATTGGATCTGAATTTTCGCTGCGTCGTTAACAAGTAGGTTAATTCAAAGATATTTACCCATTCTACGACTGACCACAGCCTAAAGTCGAGCCGCGCTGAAACCATTTGCGCTCATTTCCGGGTTGCACTGCCAGAAGCCACGCCTTTTAAGCAAATGCACCAATCGTAAATTTGTCTTTGTTCGCGCGATTGATCACATTCATCCAATCGGGTCTTTAGAGGTAATCATCTGATTCAGCGAGGCAAACACAAACTCCGCGTCACGAGGCAGTTGGAGGAGGAGCAGTTTTGTTTTTTAGCATATACTGAGGCTCAACCTAACTCTGGCACGTCATACGGCCTATCCAATCAAAATGAGGGATTTGTTTTGTTAAAACGACTTGTCAACCAATCTTCTTTTGATAGAGGTGGCCTTTAAACAGCCAGCATGTGTCAAACAGCTCCGCAATGAAAGACGTTTATAAAACATCCACAACGACAAACGAGTGATATGTGTGAGAAAAAAAATCACAGCAAGCACACGACACCCAGGAAAATGCAGGATGGCCGATGGACTCGAGTATGAAATTGACCTTTTCGTTTCTTCGAGCAAGTGTACCTAGCGAATATACACACTCAGTAACAGACACATGCTGGTAATTTTAAAATCAGAACTTGGCTGGCTGTGTTCATTCATTTTGTGTTTCGCCACAAGGAGTTTTTTTCTCATGCTTAGTCTTTTTGAACAGTTAATTCATTTGTTTTGGGTTCAAACAGGATTTAAAAATGATTCACACGGCCTTTGTTACTAAATCATTTAAAATTTGTTTCATGAATTCATATGCAGACGTTGAGGCGGCGTATGTACAAAATCAAAAGTGGCTCAGGAGATGTGTGTAGGTGACTATCAGAAATCAAACGGCATTTTTCATTGATTTTCAACCACCCCTTGGGTGAAAGGAGATAAATAAAGGCTTATGTTCTGGCGCCTCGTAAAAATAAATGCGGCAGTCTGAATTGAACTGGCTGGTGTTCTCTGAGCTAACCTTTGAAATAGGTTAATATTTCTCCAGTTTTACCTCAGTACTCTGAACAATTAACAGCCTAGACATTTCACCCATACCATTGGGCTAATCCTAATCCATCTTTCCTAAAATTTCCAGAAAATTAATTAAAAAATGATTTAGCACTTGTACATTTTGAAGTGCATCAGGTGATTTAGAGTTTTTACACTGAGAACTGCACTTAATGACACCAACAATTCTAAAAACAAAACAGCTGAAAGAGCTCATGTATTGCTGTCGTTTCTTTTTTTGTAGAGGGCAATTTGGATGTGATCTGAATGACCTTAGTGATCAGAATACAATCTGAAGAAAGAAGCACAAAAGAAATTATAGTGAAAAAAAGTGAAAAGTTACATTTGGTTTTCAGATGAAGGCATTAATGATGAATGCATGTGATCGACAGTGCTGGTGTGTATGTATGTTTTTTGTATGACTTAGCACACAAAGGCTTAGAGAGTGGAAGGCCATGTGTTATGTAGTGCTAAAGATTACATCCCTTTAAAGAGACATAGTCTATTCATGTTACTGTCTGGGAAGGATAAGGCCTTTCAGTTACACATCATATGAAGTGCATGCAGTATGTTAATGATTTTCACTAAAAGATTGTTAAAGATGTTTAGCAGTTCCTACACAACACCATTGGGTGTAGGTCAATATGTACCTTCTTCCATGACCTTTTTGCTTGGTATATATGGCTAATGGTTAAAAAAAACAGGTTAACATTCTGTTTTCCTCTAAACAAATCCTCACAGTCCCTTTTATTCATGTATAGCAATAGCGAAAGGCTTTTGTTGGAGATAAAACAGCATCTCAGTATGAAGGAACAAACCAAGTGAATAGGACGTTATTTTTATTCCACCCCCCCCCCCTTATTTTAAGATTATCATTTGAGTTGATAGCCTGTTGTTCACTGGCTTGGGTTGTGGACCAGAAGCTGGAGGCTTGTGGGTTTGATCCCAGGTGGGTTTGGTCCCTGGCTCTGAGCACTCTTTTGTTTGAGCAAAGCACTTATCCCAGAGCTGCTCCAGTCTCCTCCCCCCTTCCCCGTCCAGGGCTTAAATATAAAAAGCATGCGAAATAGAGACCCCCCCACCTCCTCTCTCTCATGCGAGAGGAGTAGATTTGGACCACTATGGCGCATTTTTGTGTTCAACAGATCCCCTCGCGTGTCTTTAAAAATGGCTGCTTGAGGACGTAATCTACACAACATGTTCTAGAAATTTTTTTGAACACTCGCTTGCTTGACATATAGTATACGTGCTTCTTAGCATGTACTTTGCTGATAGATATTTTAATAATTTATTAGCGTATTTCGTAAATTATTCATCTCTGCGTGATGATTGATGCTGTTGTACTTAACCTAGTTCAAAGTCATTCTCCATGCTGATGGGGATTGGGCTTGCAATTGGTGGTTTTACTGTACTTAAGCAATAAGTACTGAATTGTATGGATTGCACAGTTATGTATTGCACTGTATTGTTCTGTCTGTTAGCCTGAATTTAGGGCAATGTCAATATTTGCAGACGGCTTCTCAGGAAGAAATCCAACATGCAAGATACTGAAAGGAAAAAAAAAAAGACGTGCATTATTAAAAGTGCATTATTCTGTTTACACAGGAGTTCATTAACTGGATCACTCAGTGCATGCGCTCTGGATGATTTCTGTCCATTTTCTTCCTTTCAATTTATGCTTTTCCTCCCATTCCTTAATCAGCAGAGTTAGACTGAAGTAAGGACTGATTCTCTAGTGTCCCTGAAGCATATTATACTGCTGTCCCCTGGTTGCAGTCAGTATGTTTGTAATGTACATAATTGGAAATTGAATAGAATTATAGCATTAAATGCTACTTATAGGCCTCTCTGAATGTAAAGAATGCATTGCTCTTTGTAACTTGAGGAGCAGAATGCAGTGATTGAATGGTTGCATTGCATCTCAGATTTATTAACTCACTTTGTGATGTTGTAATTGTTTTTAAAGCAGTGGGCTTTTCAGTAATATAGCAGTTATTGCCGTCATTTTACACTTAAAAGGTACTAAAGGGAATTATTTAAAGTGGTAGTAATTTAAAACACCAGTGATTGGGTTTACATTCGCCATTTAATCAGATGAACTTGAAATTGCGAATAAAGTTAGACATAATTTTTTGATGTAATCATCCACAACAGCCATAAAGGCAGACTGCAGAGCTCTCCTGTATTCACGTTGGTGCTGTGTATAGGATTTGGGCAGGATTTGGGCCATCAGAGGCTGAAAGCTGACATTCGCACCCTCGCACAGGTGATCAAATGGGCTCCATGCATATGGCCTGGATGTGAGCCATATGTTTCCACCTCCCCCCACTTCCCCCAAAGTTACAGGACAGTCCCTCATTCATTTTTCAACACTCATTTTCCGCCCTTGAGCTCAGGATTGTTAATTCCAGCTTCACCTTGACTGGTGGCCTTTGGGCATGGGGGATCTGCCACGGCAGGCTTTGATCCAGGGAGTCGGCATGGGGCTCATTTCCAGCCCTGCTGCACCGATGTGACTCGCTGGGCTCCACTTGACCTCCCTGCTCCAGTGGGGCCCTCCAGCCCCAGCTGACAAGACCTCCCCTCTACCCCCCCCCCCGCTCCCTGCACCACATCGCTGAACACCTCCACAACTTCCTCCCAATGAGGGCTTGTCCCATCCCCAGCCTTGCCTTTGATCTCCATACCCCACCCCCACCCCCCCCCCGCAGTCAACGTAGGACATAGGCGGAGCATGCTAGCATGTTAGCATAAGCTCTCGTGGGAGCGAGCAGTCGGGTGCCGCGCTCTGGGCCGCCCTGATAAGCAGCTGCAAGGCATCTGGGTAATTCTCAGCAGGTTCGGTGGCTCCGCGTCGGGCTGCACCCTGTGCCCGACATCACAGCACTGCCAGGGACTCTGTGGGATGTCACTGCTTGTAATAAGTGCCTGAGCCCACACCCCAACAGGCCCGAACGACCCTTCCCCCAAAACCAGGCCCTGTGCCGTCAACAGCGGATTTCCTTTGTCAGTCTGGTGGGCTTGACAGTAATAGGCGATGAAATCCTGGTGGAGCAAAGAGGCAGTGCAGCCTGGCACTGGGCCTAGGCAAACCTGTGCTGTCAGTACCTCCCAGAGCTCCGGCAGGCTGGGGCTACTTGCAGGAGTGATGAGGAGGGGCACGAGAGGGGTCACGAGAGGTTATTGGCAGGCGCCATGGTAGTACTGTTGTTAATGACTTCCCTTTGAGTGATAATTGATCAGCTTCATTACCATATTAAGTCTGTAATCCAATGTCACCAGAGCAGGGCCTTCTGTAATTAATGTCTGGTTTGATTTCTGAAATAATGAACTAATTAGACTAATTAAAATCAATAGAGGTGCCAATACGAGGTTAGTCATCAGCCTGCCGTCTCTATCTCACTGGACCGGAGTCACCAGCTCAGTGGTAAAGGAACCTAATACTGATTTATAGCCGCTTGAAGGTCGTTAGATGGAATAAATTGCTCGTAGGAGCCAAGACAGCATTATTCAAGTGCAAGATACTAAGTGCATGGTAAGGTCAGCAATAAGGGCAAACTTACATATGTAGTTGAATGCCCTTGTAAACCCCAGCTAATATATCAGGCCAGAATCATGGGCAATGTTGTACAGTATCTTTGAATGCACACTTATGGTGGTAGGGCCTACACTTCTTACGAAAGCAGCTGCCCTGTGGAAAGTAATATAATAAGAGTAGATTAACTGCATTGGAAACCCATTTGGTGCTCCATAGCCTACATTTTCAGGTGACTCAAACAGGAGCAAATTGCACAGATCCTTTGATGTTATTGGGGAAAGAATGTTGCTGATTTTAAGGGCTTCGGTGAAACAAGGTCAAAAACAGCATGTTTAGAGAGCAGCACGGATAGAGCGATGAATTATTGCTCTGTCGTAACATTTTTTCCTCCTCAATTGTCATGGGATCTTCATTATGCTGGTTACTTTTTTAGGACAGCATCTCTCCTGTCCTCCTTTTTTTGTGATTAGGACCGCCTCAACTTCCAGGACGCATGTGGAGTATACTGAGTAAAAATCACAGGTATGTTTTTTTGTTTTTGTTTAACAGAGTAACGCATTACAGGAGTGCCACCCCTGACCCCACTTCTTGGGTTATCCTGAGGTGTCCCTCATGCTTCAGAGGTTGTTTTGAGATGTCCTTCTGTTGGCTGTCACGGGGGGTTCATGCACAGACCCTTTTCCTCACCCTCCTATTGCCTCTCAGCCATTCCAAGGATGTTCATGCTCAAAACCTTCCTGCACATCGTTTGTGTGGTGTTTGGCCCTGTTATATTTCAGAGAAAACCTCAGCGGGCCGTGTTAGGGTTCCTCCCTCCTCTCTGTAGGGCACTTGACCATCACTTTAATAGTATTTTCCCTCACCAGCTTTAATGATGGAGTACTGTTTGTGGCAGCGTTTGCCATTCCTCTAACAAATTAGTTTGCTGTGGTCATAACCTTCACAAAGCTCATTACCATAAATTGCATGGCTTTTCATAAAGGCGGAGCGCAGCACTGACGTATCACGGGTGGGACCTTACTTCGGACACTCAGACCCACTAGTAAATTAGAAGCTCCATTTCCTATGCATTTCTTAATCAGCTAATGTTTTTTCGTGCACATTATTAATTCCTCTCCCATTTTCTGATTTATCGAAATGGCTAAAGTCATGCACAAATTTGTATGAGGTATTATAGGCCTAGGGGTTGTCATGCCCTTAAAAGTAACAGGAATGTGTGCTTACGAAATTGCCTCTGCATTTTCCTGCTCTATGGAGAATATATGAGCAGACTCCCCTTCCTTTGCCGCTGTCTGAGTCCGAGGCTGGGGGCGTTTGGGGGAATGTCCCCCTAGTGTTGGCAAGCGAAAGCCTTAGTGTCCTGCTACCATGCAACAACGATCGGTTCAGTTGGTATTTTTTTATATTACTCACAGACAGAAAAAGATGGGAAGGTTTAAGTGACAGTAAAACATACAACAGTAAAACGCACCTTTACTGTTTAATCTGCATTGTTCCCTCTGTTGCTATAGTGCGATTTTACGTATTAGCAGTAGGTTACAGGTAGACTGAGCTTTGTTCAAATATTGTCAAATAGTCCCTAACGGTAGCCTTCGGGAAGTATGTTTTTAATGAAATTATGTTAAACGTCCAGACAAAAAAACGCAAGAAAAAGACCAATATTAGCGAGCGAATATTTGTTTTGCAGAGCCACTGGGTTCCGCTGGTTATCTTTGCAAGTTCAGACGCTGAGGTTGTATGGAATTTAATTTCAGTTATTGCCTCAGCACGGTGGCCAGCTAAGATTTTCTGTATGAGTCGGAGCACATAATAGGCGGCTCACGAGCTCGCTGATCACCCTTCCGTTTAGTCTTTTAAGCGAGTGTTTCACTGCTCCGGCGCCCACTCTGCTTTTATTGTTTCTCTTTCGGAGCTCGATCCCCTCGGTGCATGTAGCGGCTGCCTGGCTCACGCCTCTCGGCGCTAATATCAATTGTGAGCCTTCACTGAGCAAGGCGAGCTCTCTTGCAGCTTATAGGGTTTGCTTAATTAGTCTCTCTCGCTCTCACAGACACACACGCACACGATCTTAGAAATATGCACACACAACCCCAACGCAATACCTACAGCAACTGTAGCCCAGGTTGCTATCGACCCACCTGTATGAAATTGCGATAAGTGTTCGCTTTTATCATTCCTTGTTCTGTTTATGAAACGTGAAAGACGTATCAGGGCCGGGAGATGTTCCAGCACTCGAAGCCTGAATGGTCTAAATGTTGAATACATTTGAATGGCGTCTCACTTGTAGCTAGTCAAGGGTTAGGTGTCCGCCGCTATTTTGCCTTCCATGCCGACTTGTTTTTGTTGACCTAGAAACCATTCAAGCATTAGAGCAAAATAATAGTGAAGATCTCCCTTATCTCTGGATCATGCATGAAATATTGCACTGGTTTTAATGGCCGCGCCCTGGTCCCTGCCATATTTGCTACTTAATTCACGTGAGCTGCCGATCCCGTTTACGGATCTTGCAGCCGTTAAAAGGACCGGGTCCGCTCTCGAATAGTATTTTTTTCTTGCAGAGATCCGCGGAGCTGAAGTGGAGGTGGGATCCAGCTCGGAGGAGAGCGCTCTGCTGAAACAGGTCGCGAGCGAAGAAACGGATAAAAACGGACCTGATGGGACGGGGACTTGACCTGTGAGTAATTAACATCCACATCGATTTCCTTTTTCCCCCCAGAGTGACCCCTGTCACCGCGCCCTCCAAACGCGCACGCACGCACGCGCCCGTATTTCAGTCCGCACGCGGGGCCCTATATTTCACTCCAGCACACGCTCGCCCATATTTCACCGCCACCGCCTCAAATTCCCAGTTCTCCAAAGACAACATGAGACCAGGCAAGAGAAGACTAATTAGATGTAGTGTGGTCTGACGATGTTAGCTGGGGGTATGTTTTATACAGTGAATTTATTTATACAGCGAAGTCTTTGCTTTTCTATTCTTCGAACCTTCTTTGGGTGTTTGTTCAGTGACTTTATTATTTCTACAAATAATTACCTTCACTGTTATCATGTCTCGGTCATATGTGAATATAATAATTTTTTTAAAGAATGGTATCTCCTCTCTCTTTTAGGCCTATACTTTACATTTGTTTCCAGATCAAAACAGAAAGTTAAGTTTGGGCAAACACAAGTCACATCACAGGACTCTAACACTATTTGGATGAGACATGTGTTGTGGCAACCGTCTCAATAGGGCCTTTCGAGCACTACCCTGTCAAACAAATATATATATTGTTTTAGTTTTGTCTGCTATGTGTTTTCTCTGAAATTGTGATTGAAGTCTGGTGATCACCGCCACGCGGGGCTCATTTTCATAGGATTGCATTCTTGTCAATGAACAACAAAACAGTTATTACAGGGCTTACCCTCTTGGGAAGGACAATCTACAACCGAGACTACTATCCCAAGTCACTATAAGCAATATACGTTTTCCTTGCAGCATCAGTTTATGTATAGTTTGCATTTACTGTAAATTTGTTGTTGCTAGAGCAACCCTAGAGTAACATCCAGCAAGTAAACATGAACTTCGAAGTTCAATTTGTTTCCAGCATAAAGACCTTGGATGGTTTTACACACTGTATATGTTTTTTTTAAAGAAATAATTACTGTTGTGTATTAGTTATCGGATAGTGATCCAGCTTAAGCATCTATGTACATGGCTATTTTTTCCCGCCTCGTGTTGGCTTCTTTCTCAAGCAGTGTCTCGCCCCACCCACCTACTGAGAGTTCACGACTTCCCTGTTGCACTCGTACTTTATTTGAAGTTTTGCTGGTGTAACATTTTCACCTTTAGCTCTCATTAGCAATCTTAGAGAAAGTTTTTGGAACTTTTCCCTCGCCAAGCCGAGCGCCCTCTCCGCGAGCGACGGGGCGCTCGGGCGTTCGTGGAGAGGAGGAGGAGGGCGGTTTTTGGTTCACCCGGGGGACACGCCGGCTCCCGGGGAAGAGATCGTGTTCAAAGAGAAAGGTGTTGCGCCAGCCTGTGCCAGGGGGCGGTTGTGCCAGTCAGAGCGCCATGCTGCCGAGCTTCTGGGTGCCGCGGTTACGCTCTCCCAACTGGCTCGGGAAAGACATTCCGCACTTCCAACCAGAAATAAAATAACAATATTAATAGTAATAACAACAACAACAGTGGCTTCGAATCATGTAGATATGAGATGGAAGCAGTGTCACGACATCAGCGTCAACATTAAAAGGAACAGCGTGAAATGATCCTTAGGGGTAGTGTCGCTGTGGTAGGTGATGTGAATTTTACAACTTCATCTGTTTTCTCGTTTTTTTTTTCTTTTTGCTTTGTTTGTCTACAGACTTATTTATATATTTACAAAGCTAGAATAAGTCAAAATATGAAAACTGATTTATTGAAGTCATTTTTTTCCACACTAATGACTTTTCATTGCTTTTACATTTTTCATAATCTCCAACTGAGCTCATACTGTTATGTAAATCAGCACTATGTTATTTATGTTGTGTTTTTTTTTGAGCTGCAGAATAATACTGACTTTAAGAGGAAGGTGAATTTCCATGTATATCATTATTTGACCTTTCAGCATAATCCTGCAAGATTATGCCTACAAATTAATAGCCAAGCGCAGAGAGACGTGGCTCAGAGTGGACACAGGGAAAATTGTAGAAATAAATCTTCCTAGTATTTGCAGGAAGTTAGTGTATCATTGTCCGTGAAACTGAAAAATTTTACTTTCAAGAGGGTCTGGTTTGTGGGCGGACACGACTCTCCCTCCTTCTCCTTTTATTGACTTTTGCAGGTTCTGGTCTTCTGTTATTAGGGAAGCAAACAAATCAATATACTACACTGTGGCCAAGTGCAGACAGGAGAGCTCCGGCCCACTGTCGCTAGCTCCTCCACCAATCATCTGGCCCATGGCTTGTCCGCACCGTCTACCCACATTTGCATTGCAGATCGGCAGAGCCAGTTGCACAACAGTTGTTTTTTGCTCATTACTCACATAAATCAAACCGGAGGGCTACCGCGAGCACGCTCAGGCAGAGCTAAATGCGAAATAACACTTTAGTTAAAGAATCATTTTGCCTGCATTTGATTTTCGACTTGATTTATGTATGGATTAATGTAATGTCTATAAAAATCATGTGGGTTTTAAAAGTATTTGTAAAACATAAAAAAAAAAAAATCCCCCTCCCGTTCTCTCTGAAAGATGAATTGATTATATTAACAAGTTTTAATTTGTTTTAAACCGCCCGTGCGGTCTCATCCGCCGTAGGCCTCCCACGCCACTCACAACCCCACCCACAGCCCCACCCACACCCCGTGGTCTCCAGGGTGGTTTCCACTCCATGCCTGGCCTGTGCGTCCTTGCGGTTTGATCAAACGCGAACAGATCCTGTCGCGAGGCAGCGCCGCTGCCGTAGTCCACGCACACTCCCCCCACCCCGTGCCCCTCCAGTCCTCCCCAGCTGAAAAGTTCCGACATCTGCCGCTCCGCGCTGCCGTTCAGCAGCTGTCGGCTAGCACGGAAGCCCCGATCGGGCGGCAGTTGGTGGGCTGGCAGGGTGCCAGCCGGTACCATCTGCGCGACTGACATTTCCTTCTAATTAACAGAAGGGTTAATTGTTCTGGCAGGCTCAAATGTAGTGTCTAACATCCCCCAGGGGAGACGCTCACAAGTGGCAGAGTGGGAAGGTGCCGGGAAGCACGGTTAACATCGCCTGCCGGCGGCGGCGTGCGACAGTTAACAGTTGCCGATTGGTTACCCAGCCAGCATTAGGGCTGTTTATTCCCCCAACCCCTCTCTCTCTTATGAATTATGCCAAGCTGCTGTAATGATGTAGAAAGAATTGGGTTTGGAGAGGCAAAGACCACTGCCTAGGGGCAATTGGGAGGGAACAATTTGCATGTTATTACTGCATATTCATAACTAATTGTGTTAGGCTTTGCTAATAGAGCAGAATGACAGTATGAAATATTGAGAAGCCGTTTTTACAGCCAACAAAGCACACTAGCTGCCCCCCACCACCCCCCTTTTCCAACACAGGGTGCTGAATGATCATTAAGACACTTAGTTGCTAAATATAACAGGTTGTATCATCTGTCAGCCTGACATGATGTAATTTATTAAGTGGTCTAATTTTATCTTAGTGTATGGAGGCCATTTTTTTACACCACTTAACATGGCATGTCATAACACAGAAATGTTGTGAAATTGTGTTTCAACAACATATTAACCGCTACCATATGTGAAAATTTGCCCAAGTAATTATGACACATTTGTTACCACAGCCCCACTTTTTTTCAAACAATATAGAAACAAATAATGGAAAATGTAAGTTTTGATAGCTAGTATGTCAGAAGATAATGTGGGCTACTGCTGGTTTGTGGCAGTCTTGGCGAGCAGCCCCACCCTAACCACGAGGCATTCCGTAATCTTCCAGGTCGGCACATGTGCAATACACTCAGTGCAAATATATGTGTGTCACGATGAATGATTAATTGTGTATCATGTTGGTATCAGAGGCTGGCATGACCGTCGATATGCTGACACTGTGTGTGTGTGTGTGTGTATGTGTGTGTGCGCATGGGGGGGGGTGTCTGGTGTTGAAGACATGTTGTGCACATGCACGCAGCACCGTGATGGGCTAAATGGATGCCCTCTGGGTGCGGGAGTCAATTTGCGCGTCTCCCTCGGCCCCTCGCATTGACTGCCTGTCAGGGTGCTGTGCGGGGAAGGATCGGGGCCCTGGAGAAATGAGGGAGGAGCCTTTTACTCAGCACGAGAGTGCCCCAACCAGCCCGCCAGGGGAGGGGCTTGCTTTTCTTCCACAATGTCCCAGAGAGGAAATGGGCCCGAAATTGACTGCAGTTACTTACCATTCAGAAAGTTCTCTATTCACCACGCTTTCAATCTCAAAACCCCGAGTTCCCAAGTTCTCTCCCTTAAATGTCAGATGACGGATATCTGGGCGATGGGCAGCAAAGTGCTTAAGTATATCACATAATTGTGTGTAATTGAAACGAATGGATGCTTTTCTCGAAAACGAGACCAAAAGAAAACTAGAATTGTGCAGGAAAAAACTCGACAAAAAGTCCCTCATAATGGCGGTGTGGTGAAGTGTTTTGGTAATGCTTGTAATTTTCCGCTGCACTTGGAGCCAAACTTTTTCATAAAGCAGAGTGGAGAACGGGGAAGAGGCTTTGAACAGCTCCTCCCTGGCCACGCTTTGTTTAACTCTAGACATGGAAGATCAGATGGCTGCTCAGAGCAGCACCTCACATACCGCTCGTGCTTTGTGAGTTCTTGGATGTTCCCGCACCCCCTCCTCCCTCCCCCCAACCCGCCCCCCCCCCTCCCCGACAGACAGAGTGTCTTGCCGCATCCCCCCGTGTTCTGTATCTGATCCCTATTTCTCCTCTCACGTCAGTTTATCTCTTTTCACTCCTGATGACTCAGGACGCCAGCGAGGGGAAAATCAGAGGCATGCCCGCACGCCCACACGCCCACGCCACCCTTCCCTACAAAGCCTCCATTTACATAGCCAAATATAAGGGATGATGGGTTGTGTGTATATATTTATTTACGCGCTCGTTTGTTTTGCGCTTTGCAGGGCGAACGTCGAGAGGGCCGCGTTTATGGGCTGTGGCTGGGACGCGGCTTGGCGAGCGTGCGCTAGCATGGCGCCTGACAGCTGTCGCTAGCAGCTCGGCACAACTCGTCAGGAAGCCTCCGCAGCCTGCCTGCTCTGTCAGAGAAGTTTAGCGTGTCGGGCCGCGCCCCAACCGGGCCGAGGGAACCGAGTGGTGGAGAGGCAGGCTCCCCCCCCGCCCTAACGCGCTGCCACTTCCATGAGTCCCCACCCAACCACGTCCCTGCTGGCTCGGAGTGGCTGTCCGACACCCCTGTCCCCCCTGTCCCCCCTGTCTGAGACCCCTGTCCGTTTCTCCCATGCTTAGTGCTGTTGCCATACGGCATTCCCATCATGCCGGGGCTCAGACACCCACTGCGTGTTTGCTTTTGCTGCATGGGTCTGCGTGGGTGGATGGGTGTGTATAAGAACCTGTCCTCTAGTATTAATGCTGACCACACATTTCAGGCTACAGTAAATGCCTCTTTTACAGAAGAATAAACAACATTTTTGTGAACATCTCACCAATATCCTACTAATACGCCACCCGAGCTTCCTCTACCTGTGAAGTTTATGTGCACTTAAAGTACATAACGCACGTAGACTTAAAAGCGCATGTTGGCAGGATTGCATCTGAAGAGTGAGCACACTTTATCACAGCGCCACGCCCACTTCTGTGCACCATTTACGCCTCTGCCTCGCTCCTGCTGGGAAGTCATCAAGGCCCTTCCTCCAGGTGTACGGCGGAGCCACGCCTCCTCTCGGAGAGAGATGGAATGATGGTAGCGATGCGTGGTGGAGGGGCCCAAATTTGTTCCAGGAAAGAATGCCCCATAATTGTGGCGCTCGCCAGGGGGTTCCTGAGCAGCAAAGAAAAGAGAGAGAGAACGGAAGAAAGGAGGAGCGCAAGTGCACAATGCAGATAGGGGAGGTTCATTAAGACTTTCTCATTAGAGGCCCATCACAGGCATAGCTGCAACAAAGCCACGGAGGTGCCATTAGGGACAGAATGGTGTCTGGAGCAATTTCACTTAGCCTCTTACAAGGACAACTAATGGTTTCTTACAAAGGTCTCCGGCAAATTACAGACAGCTTTAAAAAAAAGAGAAAAAAAAATCCCATCCCAGAACCCACAAAACAAAAGAGGTTTGTGTGTTTGTGTGTTTTCCGTTTCTGTGTTTTGGATCTGGTGCAGTGTAATAATATTTCAAGCTTATGATTTTTGTTGCTGATGCTTTTTTTGTTTCTTTTCTTTTATTATTTTATTTTATTTTAAGTTTGCTTTGGCCTCCGCAGACGTTCTAGATCAAACTACCTCACTGGATGTGACTGGCCAAGCTGTTTGCTTTTTTGGTCTTTGCGTGTTCACGATCTGTGGGGCTTCCCGCCTTGTGTTTTATAATCTACGTGGCGTCCGCCATGCAGGCCTGAGTCGGCGGACCTTATGAAGGTTCAGATGCAGGATCTACAGAACCACCTGAAGGCCAAGAACAAAGTGCGCAAGGGGAAATTTGTTCCACAGAGCTCTGAAGAAGTATGATGATGAGTAGGATGAGCTAAAGCGCCCGCAGACGCCCTCTTTTTGGACTGTTTTTGTTTCGTCTTGTTGGTAGCAGAGTTTGGGAATGGTGGACATCACATGGCGTGCGACCTTTGCCCTCAGCCTTTGCAGGCGTTGCGTGTTTGCCCGCTGCTCTTCACATGGCAGGCAGGCGGAACACTGTTTGCCCTGAATGGGCTAAGCTGGGGTTCCTGCTGAAGCCATGTTCCATTTATTTGTTTGTTTATTTCATTATTTTCTTTTTACTGGATCTCACATTTCCTTATAGCTTGTCACCCAGATAAACCCAGTGCTGGTTTATTGTTTTCTTGCTGCTTCTTTCTCACACACTCGGCTTTGCTTTCTCCAACAAGGGACTTTAAACTTTAATTCAGAAATACCAGGCAATTTATTGGCCTTGTAAAAATGTAAGTTTAGTTTATTATTATTTAGTTAAGTATCATACTAAACTGTGGCCATTTCGTTTAATTGAGAATGATCTGTTTATGAGCCTAGAAAATAAAGAAGCAGATTTTTCCTTTGTGTCGTTGTTCTCTCCTACAGGCTGTGAGTGTGTAAGGGTCAGGTGCTGCTGAACTCTGCTGCCGCGTCCTGTCGGGCGTGGCAGGGGTGCCTGGCCTCGCTGACCCTGTGGGCACATGCTGGGGCCGTCCAGAAACTGACCAGGCCCCCTGCTCCCCGAACAAGAGAGAGAGAGAGTCCGAGAGCGACGGAGAAAGAGCGCAAACAGACTTCTCACCTTTCTTACAATAGACATTATCACATGCTCTCCGCAGGACTGTGTGAATAAAAGCAGGAAGAGCTGATTGGCCAGCGAGCACAGGCCATTTGAAATATTCACCGCATGGTCACTGATTAGGAGACAGCTTGAGCAGAGAACAAGTGCTCGGTGCTGGTCGTGTACCATACAACTCCAGCGCACACACGGCTTTGCCTTTGTCTGTGGCCGCCAGGCTCCAGATTGGCTCCGTGTTCATTAAAACAGTATGATGAGACACAAACTGGGCCCGGCGCGGCGGAGTTATTGTCAGCGCCGATGTGAGGCCGTGTTTTAAGGAGCTTTTAGAGCTGGGCTTCCGTGGGCTTCGGCGGTGGGCTGACCGAGAAGTGAGAAGAGGTTCAGGATCCGAACATCACCTGCGGAGCAACAGTGGGATATTAAGGACTGTCCTCTCCTTTTAATTCTACCCCGGCGCCAGCCTCTGACGCGCGGCCTTTAACCCAGAGCGGATTTATTCCTGTGTTTTCCAAAGGCCAACAGATAAACATTTTAATGCTGCTTCTGGGTGTTAATGAGAGCAGGAGGAATAGAGTCCTGGAGGTGAATAATAGGATCGTTTCCTTTATTCGTCTTTTTCTGACCTCATCAGCAGGACTCCTCCCGGCTTTAGGTAATAGGCGCTTAGTGACACATGAACCAAACGGACATAAGCACTCATTAAGCCTGAAGCCTAATCATTCCAGCTCTGACTGGACCTGGTGTAATTACTTTGCCGTAAGTGCATGGCGAAGGCGAATGTTTTACGTGGAATTATACCCCCTTTTATGGTCCTGTTACTGGAATGTGGCTTAGAATACATGTGGAATGATGAATCAAAGTTCATTACGAGGATCGTTATCATTATGATTATGCTTGATTGGGAGAACAGTCAAGATCTTGTTACAGCAAAGCAATACACCAGTGCCTTAATGTCGCTGTAAAAATTGCAACCATTTTGTCGAACTGAATACATTCATTGTATGCAAAGTATCCACTTGACTAAGCTTGTAATAATTCGTCTTTGTAAAATGAGTGGATTTGTGGCAGATGATCACAGAAATGAATGTATTAGACTTCCATACACTCCATTTAGTGAATTCAGTCTGAACTTCATTTTGTCTCGTAATAAACCTCCACAGCATTGCACATTAGAGACGAGGCCCATGCAAGGGGCCAGAGGTGAGCTTAACTGCTGAGATTCATATTCGAGTAGCAGTCGTGTCATGTGCCGTCAGGGACCAGGGGTGCTTGGGGAGGTAGTTGGTCATGTTCTCATTAGGAAGAGAAATATGGCAGCATATCTCTCTCTGTCTCTCTCTCTCTCTCTCTCTCTCCTTCTCCCCCTCTATCTCTCTCTGACAACCTTCACACACACACAGATGTGAACTTCTGTTCAGTGATGTGAAAGTGTGTCAGTCCGTAGGCTGACAAAACGTAAGGGCCAGGTCAGGTGACGAGCGTCTCCTGTTCGTCCCAGCAATGCTGCCTACCCCTCTAACAGGCACTGAGCCCGTAACAAGTCACTGACGAACAATATCCAAAAGGAACCCTATTTTTTCTCCACTACTAAGTCCCTACTAAAACATAGTATTTTATAAATACTCTTGTGTGTCAGACATTGCGTGTCATGCTAGAGCAGAGCACTGCGCTGCCATCATGGGACTTTGCCCTGACTGAACTGAGTGCCATACAACACGTTTTCCTCATCTGTTAATACTAATAGGGTTAGCGCTTTGAATGGAAGGTCTTTATTCCCCATGTGTCTCTGAATGCCAATAAAACTTTAAAAATGCATTAAAAACAAATTTGAGCGCCACAGGGTTCAAACCAATCACGCGCCGTTCACGGCAACAGTCCCGCGTGTCCTGCGTCCTGCGTTACGACGGGGCCCCACGCTCCTTGCTGCTCTCCTCATATGAAAAGGTGAGATCTTCCCCGATTATTGTGCACAGGACTATGAAAAATTAAGCAAGAGGTCTAAACAAACACGACTGTGCACCACGCGGCGGTTCTTCCTGTACGAGCTGCCGAATTGAATTGCGTGTCAACGTCGTTGCCGAGTCGCTCAAATTAATCACAAAAGTATTGATTAGTGAGCGGCAGCCCCACTATCTGTCTGCATATTAATATGAAAGCCGTGTCCTGTCCCCTGTGTTTAATTTCTTTATATCTTCATAATTGATTAATGTTCCTTTGTGAAGAGGAGATGAATAATTTATAAGTCCAATAGCCTTTGGCTAATGAGAAAGTGCTTAATTTCAGCGTACGTAGCTCTGTGTTATGAGAGTCCCAGTCGCCAGTGCTGTTGATGTATTAAATGTATCCACTTCAGTGGCCCAGTGGAGGAAAACCCAAGCTGGCATGCACTGGCACTAGGATAATTATGCTAAAATGGAATAATGATAATGAAAGATTGAAGAGCCCATGTTGAGAGAAAGCACCTGATTGTTGCCATCTGTTGTATGGGATTGATGAATATGTGTTAATTTTCCCCCAAGCGCCACACACACAGATGCTCAGTGCCAGTCTGGCTCATTGAGCCTTATTGAAAATGTGCCAGCTACAAAATGGAGCAAATTAAATAAACAGCACTTATCCTTAACGAGGAGGATAATTAAATATGCAAATAACACCAATAATATCATTAACCTCGACAGTGCGTCGGGGGCTCTTGAGTGTGTTCATATTTGAGCGGAGCCTACAAGTGTCGAGATCAAAGGACCTGGCTCTGTCTGCGCTGGTTGGAGGTTTGCCAACAAGATGTTACACATCTGATTCAGCCTTTGGTTCTGCATTTAAATGAATTCATGATTCAGCTAATGCCTCTCTATTGTCCAGGACTGCGTATACACCTCTTGATGAGGTGTGAGAGCTACAATTGCATATGAATACAGATGTAAGGACTATTATTATCAGCCAGCCTAGATTTTCAGCATAGGGTTTCTGTAGGAATTATCTTTGCGTGTGTGTGTGTGTGTGTGTGTTTGTTTGTGTCTGTGTGTGCATTCTTTGCCAGGCTCTCGGGTTGGTGGCAGAGAGGTGCCACTCAGCCTCTAATTACTCCATAATGTGGCATATTGTGTTAAGCTCCCAGGCTCGGAGGGCTTCACCCGCCCACGCCT
Organism: Brachyhypopomus occidentalis; assembly: GCA_020368025.1. NCBI lineage: Eukaryota > Metazoa > Chordata > Actinopteri > Gymnotiformes > Hypopomidae > Brachyhypopomus > Brachyhypopomus occidentalis. Next base: position 67,084 of record JAGXOD010000036.1, on the reverse strand, counting down.
GTCACAGTGCCAACTCCAGCTGGCACACCACCCACTGCGCTGTGCTGCGCCGCCAGGCGGTATATCCCCACCCGGCCAGGACGCAGGGAGACGCGGGCGGATGCCCCACTTCACAGCCAGCCAGAGGAGCCCTTGTGCTCGCTAAGAGCTGTAATGTACGCGGCGGGAAGAGCTTGTTTGTTTTTGCATCTACATTGATTTGGACAAGCGTCGCGCCGTTCCGTAGGGCCGACACTCTGGGACTTAGAAATCAGTAATCCATTTACCTCATTTGCCAGTGCCAGAATGTCAACGCTGGATTTGAAAATATAAACGGCAGCTGTTGCTTGTAAGAACCTTTTTTTTGGGCAATTTTTCTGTATCTTAATTACTAAGACGAAGACCGAGTCTGAGTTTGGAGTAAACCAGAGTCTCCGTGTTTTTTCTTCCCCCTTTTGTCTAGCTTGTGTTTTTGTATATGGCGAGGAGCAGTCTGTGGTCTGAAGGCTGAGGTGGTGGGGATGGCTGGAGAGCGCAGAGTTTATTCGCACGCTGGCTGTAGTCTGGCTGCGGTCCCACCCGTGCGTCCTGCAGCTCTGCCCGAGCAGCCGCTCCAAAGCGCGGCGGGGAGACGCGTCCCGCAGCCGAGCCACGGCGAGGGCGCTCCGAACCCAGACCTCTTTTCCCGAGCTTAACCGCAATGCTCCGCGTTTATTACGGCTGACGGGTCTGGGGAAAATCGGCCCAGACAAGTCGTCTTTGTCGCTGCGCAAGGGTGTGTGTGTGTGTGTGTGTGTGTGTGTGTGAGAAGGGGGGGGGGGGTTGTGTGTGCGGGAAAGCACCGTTCCATGGCCAGGGAATGAAGGGCGACCCGCTCTCTGGTGTGCCTGACTCATCTTGCTTCCCACATGCCCCGGGTGTGACCCAAGGAATGCAGCATACGGACCGCAAGTAAAGAGAGAGTGGCTGTATGGGGGGGGGTACCTATCCCTGATTTATGCTTTACAGTAAGTTGTCTTGCCAGTCAAGGGCCCGAAGGCTTCGGTCACAATGCAAACGGCGGGACAAAGGGACAGAGGCATCGTGTTGTTCCGCCACTGGGACACCGCAGGACCTCCCCCCCCACTCACCCCTACACGGTTCCTGTAACCATCCTGGGTTTTAATTGGATGCACAAGTTTGGCACCGTGTGTTTAGAAGAACGACTGCCCTCCATGTGACGCCGACCTGCTTCTCCGTCGACGTATTGCGGGTTATTTCCATGCTCACAGCGACAGATCGCATGGACTGGTGAAGAAAACGTCTGAGAGGACTTTTATTCTGCGTTTTGATGTTTCCTGCGAGAAGTTGAAAATTATTAGCACACGTTGGTGATACTGCAGAGTAAAAAATGTTATGACATAAGGGGCTCGCGCAGTCATGACCTAGAAAATAATCTTGCCGTTGAAAATCTCTTCATCAAGGTTTTTTTTTTTTTTTTTTGGCATTTTAATACTCAGTTTTCAGAATTCAAGATGCCAGAAATGCAAAGCAGCAAAAAAAAACCCAAACTTGGCTGAAAGTCATTAGGCAGCATTAGTTGAGGTAAGCATGTTCCCGGGGCGACTTTTAAACATAATATGATTAAGCGTCTGCTCTCACACACCCTCGTTCACTTCCCTGCGAGGGACGGGGAGCAGCGCCTCTTGTCCTGCGGCGTCTTCTCAGTCAAATCTTGAGGAGTAGCAATATTTAATCCGATTTCTGCTGCACCATCTTCACTCTCGGCCACTTTGCATAAGAAGTGTCCATTACCCCTCGCTAATGGGAACATGTGCTTTGGATTGAGCCGGAGGTCCTCGCATTAGGCTCCAAAATGCACACCAACATGGCCTAATAGGGCTATGTGGCCATGAAAAGATAATTCACCCGATTTGCTGATTCACCAGTCCTGTGCCCTTGTCTGATTGGGTAAAATGATTCGGCCTCTAATTAGAACCCATTCCATCAGAATTGCAAATGGAGCCCAGATAAGTAGGAAGCAAAAAAAAACAAAAACAAATGACTTTAATGTTGTCATGTGAAGGTAAAAGATGCCTTAACAGGGCATTAGTCTCCATGAGTTACTCTCCAAAAGATATGTTTTCACATGAGCTTACCTTGACTAGATTGAGAGTGTATATTCTGTGGCATGGTGGTCATTATACAACTATCCTAAAATGGAGGACAGAGATGTTTTTTTCTCTGACAATGTGACAGCATTAGCCATGTCACTATATAATAGTGCAAATTTGATCTGTTTCTGTATTCAATTTTAGTGGACAATGCAGTTTAGCCCATTCTGTTTTATTGGAGACAGCTGTAAGTTAATTGACAGACCTTGAACAACACATTTGAATATCAGTTCAGAGGCTTCACTTGGCAGAGAGCTCACAGACACACTGCTACTTTTTTTTATCTGTGCCATTTAATTTGTGTGAACACCGTCAGGCCTGGTGGTCAGAAGAGGAGTCGAGTGCAGGTTAAATACGAAAGGTTTAATATAGCCAATCAAAGGGCCAAACCAGAGTGGCCAAACCAGAGTGAGAAAACAGCACAGACACAGGATAAACTAGACACCCGTGACTTTAATAAACAGGGGCCTGAGGATGCACAGGAGGATTATGGGGAGTGAAGTCCACTGTAGGCAGGCAGGAGGCTGCAGAATTTACTACGCTACAAAGTAGCAAGTCATGTAACAAAAGAGCACCAACATTTAAATATGAGGAAAGAGCGGTTTAGTTGTTTTATCAGGGTTTGATTCAGTATTAGTACTGACTGAAACCTTCATAGAAGAAAGGTTAGCAGGCTTTAAAAGAGTGGTTTAGGTGTATCTCTTCTTTTAAATGCTATAGGACATGTTAAAGGAGAAAGTCCCATCAGTGGCCTAACACGTGCCGTGTTCGGTGTGTTCCACGGTAGCATCCCCACAGCCCAACACGTCCAGCGGGACCAACATAAGTCCTGCAACACAACACTGGAAACAATGGAAGTAAGCGCATGTTCCCGTGGTCGATCCAAAGAGATCCCGCAACACCATATCGAAGTATCATAAGATGCTTTAAAAGTTCCTCACGCCCGTGAACAGGGCCGTTTTAATTGTGAGGAGGGTTTGTGCGTGTGTACAGAGTAGCAGCTGCAGCGTGTGCACATTACGTGCCTGGGCTGTTCTGTACATTACACGAGTCCACAAGTCTGGGTTGATAACTAATGCGCCAGTCAGCTCAGACCTTTGGACCATGCTGAATGAAACCTTAATGCCAGTTTGACCTTACGGCTGACCACGGCTTCTACAGCAGTATTCTTTTGGTTCTATATATATATAGGTAAAAACCATGTTTGGAATGCACTGGGAAACGCATGTTCACATGTGTGGGTGGATGTGCGAGTCTGGGTGGGCGTGGGATATGAGTGTGGGCGTATGTGTGTGTGTGTGTGTGTGTGTGTGTGTGTGTGTGGACGCTTGCGTGTCAGAAATGCCTGGTTCCTTGTTCAGTGTTTCCATCTCCAGGTCATTTAGCTCACTTTGTTGTCATATGTGCTGTAGTTAGTGTGAGGAGAAAGCCCAGTGTGATGAACTGTACCACGCGTAGGCGAAATGTTTGAAACCTGCTGTCATAACATCGGCTGGCGGACGTGTGACAGCAGGCAGCTCCTGCTCACCCTCCGTCTGCCGCATCCTCGAACCTCCCCAGTGTAAGAGCTGGGCCCACAAGAGCCTTTACTACTTCTGCTACTTTTTATGAGTATAAAATTCAGCAAAAAATAAAGAAAGATTTCTTTCTTTCTTAATTAATAATCTTTCTTTATTTCTTTCATGTTTATTTATTATGTTTTTTTTTTTTTTATCTCTTCCCTGCCTTTCTGTTAAGGTTTAAATGCACAACCATACACGTATGCATGTGCCTGCATGCGCACACACAGATACCCTAACGAGGGACATGAATATAAATATATGGATTTTAAGTACATGACAATGTGCTTCCACCTTTTTGGAGTTATTAGGTTTTAGCAAGAATATCAGAGTGGACACACTGGGAGAAACAAGAGTCTGAGGGCTCTAAAGATGTGTGGTGTGTATGAACAAGAGTCTAGGGGGTCTACAGATGTGTGGTGTGTATGAACAAGAGTCTAGGGCGTCTACAGATGTGTGGTGTGTATGAACAAGAGTCTAGGGGGTCTACAGATGTGTGGTGTGTATGAACAAGAGTCTAGGGGGTCTACAGATGTGTGGTGTGTATGAACAAGAGTCTAGGGGGTCTACAGATGTGTGGTGTGTATGAAGGTGAGGCTCTTTTCACACACGTGGCGACACTGTGACCCCAGAATGTCACCGATGCACTCAAAATCAGGTTGAAATGAATATTAACGAGAGGCGGGAAGCCCCCTGGGAAATGTAGTCTCTGGCTTGGCACAGCGCCTCACCTCTGCTACAGTGGCACTGCAGGGGGAGTCCTCAGCAGACGCCGGAGCAGCCATTTCTGCCCTCGATGGCATTTCTGCCCTCTTCTAGCCAGAATGGTGCATGTCTGCAGTTCCCTCTGTTGGTCTCTCCGTCTTTCTCCCTTTCTCCGTCATTCAGTCCTCTTTCTCTCAGTCTTACTCTCTGAGTCTTTATTGCTCTCACTTTCTTGCTGTCACTATCTAACTGTCAGCCATCTTTCTATTCTTGATCACTTCAGTAGGTTTTTAGGCTAGTGTGGATGTGCATATGCAAGATTTTGCACTCTTGAGATATTCGAGGAAGTAGTTTGTGGGCAGAGGCATTTTGAAAGAAATCTAAATGTAACAAACACAATGGTTAGTTTACTTACAGCAGCAGTCAATAAATAATAACAATAAAATAATAATAATAAGAAGAAGAATAAAATACCACCACCAACAACAATAATAATAATAAATACAATGTAATAATAATAATAATAATACATTTTTAAAGTACCAGCATTATCACACACAACTGTGAATATTAATTATATAATAATAATAATAATAATTTGAGTTGCAAATGTATAGGGCTTATTATGTATCACTTATATTTGATATTTATGTGGTGGCATACTCTGCCATACTGTAACTTTTCCAAGCTTACCTGTTCTTATTCCCAACTAGAGATGGTCTTAAACTCACTCAGTAAAGTTTAGAACTTAAGATTCTGAAAAGATGGCTGGAGTTTAATATATGGGTCTTCTTACTGAGACCGCCCCCCCCCCCCCCCATCCCCTTTAACACCAGGGCTATAATAAATCTTGCTTCCAGGTTCACCTTCAACATCTGCCTTGTTTTAAAAAGTTTTGGCTTGAACAAAAGGTCTCCAGGAACGAGAAATATACGCATGCTGTTTTCGTTTGGGTCATACAGTTGGCTGCAGTGCTATTCTGAAGTATGGCTTTCCAATAGCACAGAGGAGTTGATCTGTAGACATTTGCAGCTGTTTAGAGTAGAGTCATGAAGTCAGTTTGTTTTCAATGAGTGTTAAGGCACTGATTAGAGACAATTGGATCTGATTGGCCTCCATATGTTTACAACTCACTTTAATAGCCTAAAAATGTCATTTGCCAGCTTTATATTGTATTGACGAAGCCTATTGATTTATACGATTCTGGATTTATCTTGTCTTTTTGTACATAAAATTCACATATGCTGTACAAATGGGAAATGGCGGCATTGATTTCCTTAACTTGAGGCCAAATGCTAAAGATTTTTGGATAAGCTTTCTCATTACTTAAGCCAAAATCAATATGGAAGAGCATCTTTTAATGAATGAGTTTGACCAGCACGTAGCAGATGCAGACTCCTGTTCATCCACTGCTTGGCCAATCGATCCTCTGGGTTGCTTAAGTGAGGTCCAATTGGTTGACATTGTGGTTTTCTTTTGTGTCGAAACTCACAGCTCCCGAGAAGCAAAGATAAGTCAAAGAGACAGCGAGAGCAAATCCAGTCACCCAGGACAGCAGACTGCTCGTTAAGATACGAACATGGACAAAACGAAGGAGCCTGATTAAGGACGTGCATGGTCTTTGCAGAGTTCGCCCCGACCACGTTCCCCACAGTTGATGGTTTGTCTCAGGTCCCTACAAGGAACAGATCCAGGTTACCGAGATCCTGAGGCTGACGTCGTAGGCAGGGCAATTACAGCCTGATCTGGGCTAGGCCAGGTTTTCCTGCCTCCGATCCACAGGCCAGGTAATTATCACACCTGCATGCTCAGCTGCACAAGCACCACAGTCCGGATCCAAAAACAGCTTTGTTACTGTCACCTTTTTTTTTTTTTGTCAAACAATTTTCAGCAGTGGAAATATTTATTTTTCTTAAAATGTTCGCCTCCACCCGAGAGCTCTGTGCGAAGGTGCTCGAGCCCTTAAGGTCATGAATATGGAAGCCGTACAAGTTCACGGAGCAGAAAAGCATCAGACCCTTTTGTTGTGTGTCCTTTCCTCGTGTAAAGTTTGCTTTAAATGTCATACATTAGCATATGAACTTTTAAATGAGCTTGTTTGCTCAGTGATCCTGGCATGTAAATACTGATATTGAATGCGTCGGTGCAAATTATCGGGGCCGCGGGCCGAGGCGGAGTCCTTTCTGCCGTTTAATTAAAGCACAGCTGGGGACGTTCCGCCCGTCCGAGACGCGCCGCTTGCGCGGGGTGCCGGAGCTTTGCCTCCAGCCCGAATATCGGATGGTTGAAATGGAAATGATCCGTACTATCCGGGTTTAGGCAGGCGTGATTGACAAGCATCACTCCCAATATAAAACTCTTCATGCATTATTCAAGCGCTCACCTGTCCCCTGCCTGTTGGAGGTTTTTTTTTTTTTTTTGGTGTGTGTGTGTGTGCGTGCGTGTCTGTGGGTGTGCGTGTGTGGGTTTATGTGACAAACGGAACAGACTAGCATTTGGGACCAGCGGTGATTAGAGGGGGAAAGAGACAGGTAGCTAGATGGCATATGGAGATATTAGCATTCCAAAAAAAAGAAAAAAAAAAAAAGAAAAACGTATTTACAGCTATGAAATGCGTAGCGCACATATATAAGATGTAAAAAAAAAAAACTTATGGAAATGGAATGATGCTCCGAGGATTCAAAGTATCATCACCTTCAGCATTGCAAAATCTTTCACTGTAAACTCAAATTTACACAGCCCCACAGTGATATTAAGCCCAGGACCTGTGTATCTATGACAATGTAATCTCTAGCATCTAATCCCTGAAAGAAAATAAAGTCCAGTGATGCTGTGTAGCTTTGTGGAAATTGGCATGCTTTCTCACATCTTTTTATTTCTATTGTGTGCATCTCCTGTAATTACATTGACTCTGAGGGTTGAATTTAAAGCATAATGTATAAAGACACTAGTATAAGGAGAATGGGTATATGTCCTCTGACCCCAAACATATCAAATTAAGTTTCTGATCATTTCTGCCTTCCTCTTTCTCTCTCTCTCTCTGTCGCTCTCTCTCCCTTCTTCTCTCTCATTCTTTCAGATGGAACAGTAGGAAGAGGAAGGAAATGACATTATGGTGCCTGTACCTTCACTATATAAAAATGATTTAATGTGCACTTGGCTTTCAGCACCATTGAGTAGCAGTAATGTTGCTTCTGCCAGGCTCGTGCACCTTGCTTCCCCTGGAAGTGTTTAAATGTGAAATAGTGGTGGCCAAGCAATCGAGGATGTAAAAATGGGCCGCCATTACCTTCATTACCTGCCAGGAATCTCTGCGAGCGGCATCATTTTGAGACCTCGGATGTGTCTCCAGTTCGTATGATAAACAGTGGGCCTGATCAAATGCTACAGTAGCATAATCGTGTTTGTAGCACTGAATTCCTTAACCTTTGAATGACCCAACAGAATGCCAGCGCCCCAATCAGAAAACCTAATTGAATCTCCTTTGTGGGTGGGAGAGTTATGAAAAAATAAAATTGAAGGTGAAATATGTATATGCCAAAGTCGATCGCTTTATGAATTGCCTGGTACTTTCTGCCTATAGCGTTGCCAGATGAATAAAAAAGATGCCTGCAATTCTTATTACTGTTTCAGTCCTTTGTGAGGATTTTCTTATAGTACGAACTACTTGCAATTTTCTTTAAAGCTGCTTAATGTTTACCTCTAAGACAGTGTGCAGTGTGATATGTGCAGTGTTATTAATACCCACCTATAATTATGACCGATTTTTCTTTTCGTCCTTCCACTGTGCACTAGCTCCTGGTTGCCTTGCTGGCTACAGTCTCAGGGTGAAAAAAAGAATATCGAGAATATTCAAAGCGCTGTGATGGAGTTGAGGCTGAGAAAGCGATGGCCTTTGTGATCTATGATGTTCGGAATCTCACCTAACATTGCCGACTGTGCTCCGCTCTGCAGAATGTCATTATTCACATTCAGGCCGGACAGCACGGCACCACCAAACGGGCGGATGTGTGGTGAGATTCCATAATCAAACATCAGGAAAACCACCTGAATTCCTTAAATACTCACTGAAGTGCGTATTTAATGCGAGGCGTGATGAAAATGCTTATTGAGAAAAGTTGTTGCTATCACACATTCCAAACAGTTTTAGAAGATCAAAAGCCAGTTAATAAGATAGTGGACACCGAGGGGGTCTTGGGTGTCTGTTCTAGACTGGGAAGGGTCTTTGGGGTCTGTCCTAAATTGGATAATCATAGATTAGTTCTGATCCTTTTCCTTGTGTAGAAATGACCCATGTATCCGCTATTCCCTGGCCGGCCTTCTGTTCTGTTTTCCTCAGTAAATAAGCTGATTTCTAAAAACATATTGAATTCGCCTAAGCACGAATGCCCTGTCACAACATCCAAAGCGCCATTGTGCTCCCGAGTCCAAAGAAAACCCCCCACGGGCTTACGGGCTGAGCTGGCCCCTGCCTGCCCAGCCTCACCTCTCTTTGGAAAGCTGCAGGCATTGAGGTGCCTGCTCGGTGGGTTAAAGACCAGCGGCGGCGGCGGCAGCAGGCGGATGAGACAAAGCTGCCGGCGTGACGTGGGGAGTAAAAGGTTAACTCGGTTATCCCGGCCCGTCTCCCAATTTCTATGGCGCACCCCCGCGAACAGAAGCTCCTCGGGCCGGACAATGGCGAGGCCGTGCGGAAGGATCGGGCCCGGCAGAGGGCTTGCTTTTGTGGCGTTTGTTAAATAAGATTGGAGAAGGCGGTAGGAGTGGCTGCTCCAGAGGCAGGAACAGGAAGTGAGTTGTAAAGATCAAAGAGGGGGTTGGGCCAAAGCAGGCCGTCCCTAGGTGAGGCCACGCCCACACCAGCCTCCCCTTCGGGAACGAAATCTGGTTTTACAAATATTATCCTACTTTTTAAGCTTTCTTAGGAAATAGTATGGCTTGCTAGTGGACACAGAAAACACTTAAAATGATTAATTTTTTGTTCATTCATAAGTCACATGTCGTGACTCATTAATCTTGTTTTAGCTTTTGATGTTGGGACCTGTTAGCTCACAGAGACGATCCCTTTGTGATGGGGGGGGGGGGGGGGAGGACGTCTGTTTCAGGTCACCATCTGAAGCTTCGCTCTCTCTTGCCACGCACAGGCCAAGGACACGCCGCCGCCTGTTTGGCTGAATTATGAAAACAATAATCATCCCTTATGATAACACTGCTAATGGCCTTTAATTGGGATTGATCTGTGAGTTAATGACCATTAGCACCGTCTGGCACTGACATTACGACTGCGCCCCTCCCTCCCCGTGGGTGTCTGTGCGTCTGCACGTCTGGAGGCTCTGCGGCAGGGACAGGTCCGCGCCGAACGGCAAGGCGCAGCCAGGCTTGCAGAAAATAACCATTTGAGGGATGGCGCGGGAAGTGAAAGCTGTAATTTTGACAGGTGGCGAGGTGCGGCATGGCAGAGGCCGGCCCCACGCCTCATCCCTCGCCCGCGCACTGATGAATGGGTCTAATTAAGGGGTGAAACCAAGCATGTGAAGACTGTGTGTGTGTGTGTGTGTGTGTGTGAGTGTGTGTGTGTGTGTTGGGGAGTCCTTCTCGCCGCTTTGCCTCTTTTCTTTACCCGCTGTCAGACTCGTCCATCCAAATATCTCCACACGTCTGCTCCTTCCAGCTGGTTGGAGGTGGTTGGGGGTGAAGCGTCGGAGGGGGTGGGGCACCAGCAGGGGGGGCTGCCACGCACTGACGGGGAGCCGGGTGAGGAGCTGGCGGCTGCGAGACGCCGTCTCGTCCTCTCCCTCCGCTCTCCGGATAGAGCCGGTCTCCTTGACTTCTCCCATCTCTGCTCCTCACACCACAGTCAGGCCTCCTCTCTCTCTCTCTCTCTCTCTCTCTCTCATCTTTCTTTTCCCCCTTTCATTCTCTAACCTTGTGCTCAGTGCGGGATATCCTGTGTCGCACGCCGCTCGTCCAGGAGGGCGGCAGCAAATTTGTGACAATCACACTACGAGCGCATGGTTGTCCCCAAGCCAAGTGACAGCACCTTGATCACCAGCCATCGGGGCCACAATCACACCACACACTTTCCACCCAAATGAATGCAGCTGCCACGGCGACCATGATGGCAAAACAAGGTGGTGAGCAGACTAGCAGTGATAGCGGAGGCCGGGTCTCCTCCTGCCCCTGTAAAAGGTGGCCGTGACTAATCTGTCCTATTCAGCATCTGTTGTGACACCCTCCCCACTGCTCACATATCCAGACTGTTTACTAACAAGACTGAAAGTCTGGTGTTACCATGTGTGGCTAAACAAGTCTCCCAGGGAGTGATGCCCCCCTCCCCTTACCTTCCCTCTCTTTCTCTCCTCCTCCTCTTTCTTGTGACTCTAACTCTCTCCATCTTTCTACAACCTCCTGTCTCTCTCTCTCTCTCTCTCTCTCTCTGGCCTTGCATTAGAATGCTTAAGCTGCGAATCCCTAGTCACCACACACACACACACACACACACACACACACAGCTGCTCTCTCAGGCAGAGAGAGCCACCAGCTGGAGTTTCCTCGCATGCAGGGTCCCTCTGTCAGTTTTCAGTTCCCTCCAAGCTCCTATTGCATGTCCTGAATGAATAATTCACCAGCGCCAAGCGAACACAGGCACTCGTTCATTTAAAGGACGGAAAGGAGACATGAAATAGTAATGAATGGCAAAATAAACCCAGAACCCTTTAATTTCTCTAATTGGGAACAGTATTTCACAGGCTATAGCCTGGTGAATCTCAACAAAGGATTTTAAGCAGTCGTTTCTTTCACTGTGTTTATGGGACGTGCGTGCATGTTATTGCTGGCATAACTTCGTAATCAGCATGCTTTGCATTAACTCTCCTTCCATCTCTGATCTGCGTTTCTCGGTACCCGTCTATCTCTCTGTGCCTGTCTGTTTGACTAGGTTAATATTTATAGCAGCGTGTATATCTGTCGTTTGACGCACAGGGCTGACGAACTAGTTTGTAGATGACGGCTGTGTATCACAAATCACACGCGCGTTAGCAGCTCAGTAACGCGGATCCCCTCTCCCTCCCCCGCTGCCTTCGGGCCGGAGCCGGGCGGAGACGTCCTACGACGGCCATTTGCGAGGGGACTGTGATGAGAGGGGGATTTCTCACCTCTTTCTTTCCACCGCCACACGCCAGGCTCCGCTCGTGAGATCATTGCTTTCAAAAATCAAAGTTAAATGGGTCATCTATCATCAGAATTTGTGTCTGGCCCACTTGTCTTAGCATCCGTATGATTTATGGGCCGAATCGGAGGAGTCAACCATGCATGTTTCTTAGTTTATCGTTTTATGCCGTCTTCAATTAAATGTCTATAAACAGGACAGCAGGCTTTACGACATTGTCCATCAATAAAGGCGATCAAGGTTGTTGTTTTGTTTTTTTTTTGCAATGGGACGTGTGATTTTCATATACTTAATGTCCTTTTGACTCTGTGTGTGTGTGTGTGTGTGTGTTGCATTGCTAGCTCCTTGCCTATTTTTCATTAACTGCAGCCAATAATTTGATGGTTCTGTGACTCTTACGTCCCTCCAATATCATTAAGTTGAGATGTTCATTATAGACTGCTTGTGTCAACAACCATATGCTACCTTAATGCTCTGCATTTTTGTTGCGTTTTTTGATTTTATTGTTTTTATTATATTTTGCATTCCTTATTATTGCTGTCATTCTTCAAAATAAAAGTGTACTCAGAAATTCAGTTTTCATCACAACGTGGAATCCGGTGGTGGTAGCCTGCTGTTTATTACAGTGTGTGTAAGGGTTATAAGCACAATGTCACCGCCGAATGTAATTCTTTGTCAGGGTGAATCAGAATGTGGGGGAGGGAAATTTGGGGATGAGCGAGAGGGTCTCCGGTTCTCCAGGACATTGACTAATGGCGCATTTTATGTCTCTATATTCCTGGATATATAAAATTTAGCAGGACGAAGTGTGAAGAAGTGGACACTTTCTCTTTTTCCCTCCTTCTCTTCCATCTGTCTTTCTCACTCTCACCTTCTTCCCTCTCTCCCCATCTCTCTCTCTCTCCCTCCCTCTCTCTCTCTCCTTCTCTCTCTCTATCTCTCTCGCCCGTCTTTCCCTTGCTGCAGCTGAATGCTATTGTTACACTAGGGGATTGGGTTATCATGCTTCTCCCCAGCACCTCCCACAGAATCAGCTCTGCCTACATACATTCATACACTGCCTCAAATAATGCAGATAGGGCAGTAAACAAACACGGTGTTCAGAGCCAAGTCGAGCAGCACTGTTTAATGTTGCCAGTTTGTTTGATTTGTTTCAGCTCAGCGGTGGTGCATGTGGCAGGTTTATTGACAAAGGTATACCTAGGAGATATGGGAGGTATCAAATCGAAGAGCCCAATTACCTCCGTGTTGATCACTACAGTGCGGTTTTCAGACACTGGAAAACTCACTTTGATTCTTTTGTTTAGGAGGATTATGTGTCTGTCAGGATTGCAGGAATAAACAGAAGGGTGAAGGCAAACGTTAAGGAATGTTGAAGAATGTTTAAACAAGACAGCGCTGCACCACCCCCCCTCCCTCCACATCCCCTCCCCAAATCTCCCAGAGAGAGCTACGAGCCTCGCAGTTTACCATCCGAGTTGTCTCAAACGCGAGTTTACCAACCACCACAGGCTACAAAGCTGTGCTGTTCTCTTTCCCCACTCCCGACGTGCCGTGGAGCTCACTGAGATCTGTTAGAACTGGAGAGCGGCGGTCTCCTCCGCAGGAGTCTGCCTGTGACAAGGGTGGAGGGACGGGAAATATAGGAAATGGCACAAGGTTATTCAGAAATTAAAAGGAGGAACTGATTTAATTTTCACCCTTAGCAAAACGGGTGGGGTCGAGCGAAGACCTTGGCATCGGCTGAAGAGGGTAAAATTAATCAGCGTGCCAGCTATGGAGAGCCCCACAGTTAATCACAGGCTTCAGCATTTTATTCACAAAATGATATATCTGCAGCGAATTACCATATCACAGCAACTTACCCCTCTGCTCGGCACATTTTGTCATTTGAAACGGAACCTTGATTAACAGCGTTTTAGGTGAGGCGTAGAGAGGGAAGGGACTGTGCTGGCGAGGAGGGGGAGAAGAGAGAAAACACTATTAATATTACATGCATTGTGTCAGGGATTCATCTGAAATCTTTTTGGCTTGAACTGTTCCATATTTATTTAAGTGGCAAGTTTGTGTGTGTGTGTGTGCTTGTGTGTGTGTGCGCGCGTGCGTGTGCGCGTTTGTGTGTGTGTGCGTGCATGCGTCTGTGCGCGTTCGTGTGTGTGTGTGTGTGTTGGGAGGTTCTGACCCTTGTTCCGTACACATCTGTAAGACATTAAAGAAGCAACGCGCTGGGGTTTTGTATGCGGGTCGTCATTATAAACTGTTAAAACAGAACCGTAAATCGTCTGCAGGCATTCAGCGCAGCTCCTGTTATTGTATGTAAACTGCCTGTTTTTCCAGAGATGCTGCTGCGCCTGCTCCCATTTCTTAAAGCAGCGCGAATGTCACAGCAGGGCGGCGACGCTGACCAGACAGCACAGAACATCCAATCACGGCAAAGTTTCCATTCGAAAAGAGCCAGTAAGGAAGCGCCGAGTTGAGCTGCGTGTGGCTTGCCGTTTACCTTGTGTCAAACAGCATGCCTGCGTTTGTTGTGTGTTGCCTGTGCGCTGTACTCCATAGGACGATTGTTGATTGACCTGCTGGGTGAACTTGCAGTCATGAGCATACCAACGGGTAGACGCTTTCATGCTGCTTCTTCAGATTTAACGGTTTGGTGGCTTTCAAAAAAGAACCACCCCCCCCCCCTCCACCCCCATCCAACACCACCCCCACCACCACCCACTCCCCCAACATTTCATGTCCTGTGCGATCAGATGAAAGATGAGGCCAGTCTCCATCTGGTAAACTGATGAAAAATGCAGGTTCTTTTTAGCCTTGATTTACTATCTGCATCACTGCCAAGAGACTACCCTTACCCACCCCCGCCTCCACCCGACCTCCACCCCACTGCATTCATCTCTACTCATTTTCACCAAATTTGCCCCAACCGTTCCCCCACTCAGACCCCCACCGAGGCCCCGGTGCATGCTGGGAGGGAGCTGATGGTTTGTGCGTGCGTATGTGTGTGTGCTGATATTGGGTAGTGGAGGGGGGCGGGGTGATCCTGAAAGTGCCCTTTGTGTCCAGCTACCCTCTTCTTTACAGTCTAAGCTACAGCACATCATTCTGGCCCTTTAAATCCTCAGCACTGGGCCCTGCCAATCACCCTCTCCTCGTGTCCCCTCGCATCGCATCTCCTCGCCACCTTGGCCCCCTGCGTGGCCCCCTGCGGCCGGCTCCCGGACCACTCCCAGTCGGCCCCGGTCACGGCGTGGCGGAGGGGCGGAAGCCGGCGGTCCACGCACCCGCCCGAGCCCAGATGGGGCCGCACTCTCCCGGGGCCGCAGCAGGAAGGTGCTCACGGAGGATCCCCAGTCTACATTTCATGCAACACCATTCAGCTGTCTGGGAACATTGCATGTGATACTGACTCTTCCCTTCCTGCATAAATAAATACCAGATGTCATTCAGATCACGCCAAGGCGCATGTTCAGTATGCTCCCAGCACCCCTCCTACCACCCTGCACACACCCCACCCCACGGGGTCTCTTTCACCTTCCACCATAATCTTCACGAGGTCTAATCCCCCCACTACCTCATGGTCTCCAATTACATGCATATGTGTTCACAACAAATTACTCAGGACTGACATGCACAAGAAATACATTTATACAGATTTGCAGATGCAGTATAGAAACATTTAAAATAGATGCTGTGAATGCAGATAATGCTACAAATTTACAGTCAGGTATACAAATTGTATATTTCAATTAACACACATGTAGGTTTCTGGACACACCTGTTTAATATTTCAGGAGTCTGGAGAGTCTGAAATGTAAAAAGAAAATTCCAGGAGGCCTGGAATTTAAAGCTAAAACTTCAAGATGCCAAAATTCGATATCCACTTCAGAGAAAATAAAAAGTTACAGGGTTCATAACTCTAATGCTCGCTCTTTAATGCATATCAAATTTCAAAGAAATTTCTGAATTTCCTTGTCCACAATACAGCAAATGACCTTCACAAAGAGCAAGGAAACTGAGCACAGAAAGTCTAGAAAGTCTGGGGAGGAGAAAAAAAAACCCCAGCAGTCTGGAAAAATTCTTGAAAAGGCCTGGGATTGTCTTCAAGAGCAAAGGGCACAGACCCTGATACTCATACCATCGCTCTAGCACTGCCATTAAGAACGGGTGATTACTGCAGACCGGGAAGAGCGCAACCAGGCACCATAGGGAGATGAAACAGGCGGCAGGAAGCTCGAGCTTCGCCCGAGCGCCGTAATGGCAGACAGACAGGGAGGCGGCGACGCCCCCATGCCCGTCTGCAGAGAGCGAGCACATCCCCTCCAGAGCTCGGGCCTTTCATCAGGACCACTTGTTCTACCTAATGATTCATGCCAGTGTCAGACATGCCTATTACAGGGCCGAGAGCTGAGACAGCCTGTGTTAAGGGCCTGACGTACATTCAATACACATGCATACAGGCCCATGCCACGTGATTACGATTGATGATCAATGTAATGAATGCGATCAGCCGTATTTGCGTCAAGTGCAGGTGCTACGCTGTGCCCGCGCGACGAGCACCTAGCCTCACTTTGCGAGGCTGACACTCTCTGCAAAATAAACACACTTGCCAGCATGTTGCACGTGCGTTTTTATTTAATGTATTCTTTTCTTTCTTTTTACCCGTTTTCTTTATTGTGGCTCGCCAGGCTTGTGGCGAAGAAGCCGTCAGAGCTAGCCGATTAGCGCACACTGATTAGCTGAGAGCAAGGCGGGGGCGGACAACCGGAGCAGCTGGGAAATTACGACCTGCATAATTTAATTACCCGCGTTAATTAATTCATATCCGCAGCCAGAAAGAACAGGACTTGAGCAAAGAAGTCATTAGCCTAATTACTTAATTAATTGTGTGTAGCGGCGTCCCGTTTTAGCTGCGTCTTCATTATCTGATGTCGGGCCCTGGCACCAGTTTAGCGCGCTTGATGAAGTCTTAGGCTGGTGATAATTCCTCCCTGTCACGCTCGGGTAATGAGAGACACGGAGGCGCCATATGGTCATGTTTGCACTCGCGTACCTGTTGAGCGTGTCACCTGCTGCTCCAACATCACTGAGCGTTCGTGCTGCAGTGTGTGTGTGTGCGCGCGCGTGTATGTCTCAGTCAATGTCAGCCTATTTCCAAGATCCGCGCAGTTTCTTCGTCTGAAAAAAAAAAAAAAAAACGAACTTTCTTTTCCATGCGATTAAAGACGCCTCCTCGTTGCACCGCTGCCACTGTGGCTATGCCCGTCTGCATGTCCGTGTCTGCGCGAGCCCACGCAATACGGTGCCGCGGCGTGTAAGCTCGCGCGTGTGTGCGAGGGGGTGTTTGTGAAAGGACAGCCTGACGCAATGGCACCCCGCGTGCAGCGACTCACCCGCAGGCAGGTTGCTGTGCTCCCTTCAGAATGCCGGGCCTGAATAGCCAAGCGGCCAGCAATGTTTCTGGATTTCTGTAACGAAGCCAAATAAGCAGCACAAGGAAGAAGGTGATCTTTCTTTTCTGCGCATGTGTTTTATTGCTATGGATCAATATCTCATGTTGTTTTAGCTTTTCCCCCGTCCTACATGCCAAGTGGTTTGGGGACAAATTGGGTTAAGAAAAAAAAAAGATGTAAGGGCTTAAGAATTCATTCGCACGTGTCTTGCAGAGTTATATCTTCACACTTCATTCAGATTGCTTGATATGCCAGAAATAGCATTTGTGATTACTGTTTAACTTCTTGAAGACACTAGAGTGCTAAAACACCAGGCTGACTGAGTATCAGTAACCCTGAAATTCAATCCTGGCCTATAACTCCAAATTCGGTCTACACTTTTGTAATCATTGAACATTTAGATCAAATGACTGGCCACTCCTTTATCACACCCCACTCCTAGGCGAAGACAGGATGGCTGTTCTGCAGAAACAGGCCCTCAAGGAAAAGGATTGACTATCAGCAGCCAATAAGGTTGTGATTACAGTACTAATCCACTGCTACTAGCCATAAATTACTCCCTGTCCTTCCTTTTAATACTTTCTGTACTCGGTCTACTTGCATACAGACACAGCAGCTGCTAATGTAGCGATGCGAGCTCGGACGCCGTTCTGAAACGTAACTGTTCCGTGTGCGTTTGTGCCCCACTTGGAGGACCAGAGCATGTTTAAACGCGCTTAACCAGTTTGCATGGCTCACTCGCTTGAGGGCGATTCTTCACCGCGGTTGGACGCGGTGCACGATGCCAGTTGTTCGGGGCATTAGCATGTGATACGGGATCTGCTGCGTTGTTGTCCTGAGGACATTTGGCCAGCTGTGCCTTTTTCAGAGTCACGGCTAAAAACGAAGAAGTCCACCGCATGGACCGTGGCACTGCGGGTAGATCGGCAATTGGATAGAAATTGATTGAGAGTGTGTGTCCGGGGCAGGCCTAGTTCAGGAGCCCTAGATATAGGGGGCTAATACGGAGGGCTCTGGTTCCAGTGTCAGCCCAGATTGTATTATATATTCAAGTGATACCTTGCGTTTGAGTCGCTGAAAGCTAAAAAGCTTTTTTTTTTTCTCCTCCCCTTCTGTCCTAACGCCATTGGCTGTGGTTTCCAGGAAAAAAGCATTAAGTTTGTCATTTATACACTCGCCGTGGCCTAAATAATTCCCCTCTTATCCCCACCCACATGGGAGGCTAATGGATCATCAAACTCGATACGATTGTTTCTTTGCCCAGGGACTGAAGGCTGTCCGTCAGGCGTATGCACGTGTCGCATGCTGGATCCGAGACCCGGTGGGCTGCGTTACTCCGTTGCACGTGCAAACATGCAACAACAACTACAATGGATGCGCACACACACGCTTACAATGTATTTTTTATTATTTTTTTTTTTTTGGTGGAGCAATTTCCCCCCTCACCCTTTTCTTCGCCCTCTCATATCTGCCTCTCCTCCATCACTCCCGATAAATCATGGCTGCCGAGTTCACTCCAGAAAGCACGACGAATCGCACGCCCCCGACATGCCTGTCGCCTGCCCGGGGACGGCTAATCACAGGAAGACTGATTACTCATCCTTGACACAAGCATCGAATAAATACGCTCCACTCACTACTGCCGCAAAAAAAACTTTTTCTAGAAATCCTGCCTTGGAGATGTTGTCTGTCAGGGTCTCCAGGCTTCAGCAGGCAGCCTGTATCCCTCCACCCCGCTGCCTGACACAAGGAGGGGCTGGTGACCTCCGAGCATGAACGTGAAACCCCCCTTTGGGTTGCCATCCAGTCCCACTGCGCCAGTGCCATTCATGCAGTCACCATATAGAAATTGTTTTAATTCTCAACACCTTTGAGTAGCTTTAATTCGATCTCTTTTTAGCGACTTTAATGATTTGAAGGCTGACACTCTGGCTCCATGGCGCTGGTATTTGTGACCGGCTTCTGCGGTGCAGGACTGTGTTTTGCCTGTAATTTGCTTCCATAGAACGTGTGGATATACTCCCCTAGTTCAGAAAGTGCGTGTGACCGTAATATATTTTTCAAACTTTGGATGAATGCCACCAACGTGAATACTTTTTTGTAAAGGTTGTTCAGAAGTCTCTTCTGCTAAGTTTTTAAATACCTCCTTTTATTGGAATTCAAAATTCTTTCACATACCCCCACCTTCCACCTCACTTTAAACTACCTACTTATAGGGATGTCCTTGATAAATCTGTTTAATTTATTACATGCAGACATCTCCTGGCTTCTCCTGGACACACATCGCCTTACTCGCACATTGTCCTGCAAGCCTCATGCTGAAGTCTTGAATTGAGCGAGTTCCTTCGCCCAGTCACGGATTTATCCAGCAGGCTCTGTCTTGTCTCTCTCTCCCAGGCCGGGGATCCAATCCCTGGCTGAGCAGGGCACACCGCCTGGGCCAGAAACCCCCAGGGAGACTTTGATTGGCTAAATAATTAGTCTATTATGTCCTCCATGGGCTCTTTGTCTGGCCGAAGCCCTCTAATATAATATTTGGACTTAAGCCCCCCGTTTCAAATGTAGCGATCTGATATTCTATTTTCAGGTCTCCTTTTCATGTGGGTCAAATGAGACTTGTGAAATTTCTAAAATGGGAGCTCTTGCCATCAGATTTGTGGGGTTGGAGATTAGGCCTTTGGTAGGAAGCAGGGTCCGGTATGGAGGTGGGATCCTGAACGCTAATGGCGTTTCCCTTCTAATGATGTCCCTGATTGGTGCAGGCAGGACATTAAACACTTCTTGCTGTAAGCACCAGCAGGTCTGAGAGTTCTCCGAGGCTACTTCTGTAGCAGTGTGCAAACAGGGGGCACCTGTGTCCTGAGACCTGGGGTTCTCTTTATATTAAAACCTCTGTGACTGTAATTAGTGGGCATGACGTCTAGCGCGTGTGTAGTTCTGTTTGCTGTTTTTAGGGTTACTCTTTCAGAATGCAGCCTGAGCAGCAGCGCCCCCTGCAGGCCTCAGAAGATGACGATCGCCTGCAGGCGCGAGACAGCCCCAACCAGCACCACTCAAGATGCAGCAAAGGGCTTTCTCTCGCTCCCTCGCTCCCTCTCTCCCTCTCCCTCACCTGTGGGTCTTCTCTCGTGGCTACAGCGAGCCTTGGGAAAGCTACACCCAGCCCCACACCCCTCTGCACCACCCTGCCCTGTCTAGGGTCCTGCCCACTACCCACGTGCTCCAGTGTAAATGGCTGCGAAATGGGGGTGGGCTCCAGCAGTCCTCCCCCTGCCTCTGGAGATGCGTTCGGTGAGCCAGAGGCGAAGTGCTCAGAAGGTGCAGCCAGAGGCCATGAAAAGGGCCGAGCTGAGGAAGAAACTGGTCTGGCGTGGCTCCTCAAAGGGACCGTGTGGGCGTGTCTGGAAGGCCTGGCTTGCCATAGACGCTCATGAGGCTCGACAGGAGTGGAGTGGTGGTCTCTCCTCAAAGGCCGCCCCACCAAAGGCTTTAATTGGCTGGTGTTAGATTAGGAGGTGGGGTCAGGGCCAGACAGATGATGGGCTGTAGGAGTGAGTCAGCCAGCTCTGGAGTTCAGCTTATGTGGTGTGAACACACACACACACACTCGTGTGTCCATGCGAGTGTGTGCGGGCGTGCGCATGTGCGCGCGCGTGTGCTTTTCTCTTATCTGTATTTGGATGGAAAGGCAGCCTCTGGTCCTGTGCTGGCGGGCCAGCTATAGTGGTGTTCTCCTGTGTGCCTGTCTCTGCTCTCCCTCTCTCTCACTTTCTCCTCTATTCTTAACGTCGCAGTGAACCCACACAAACCCTCTGCCATCTGCTCTGACTAGATCCATTCAGTGTGTGTGTATGTGTGCGCGAATTTCGGAGGCGGACATTCCTTCCGCTTGTGCACACGCTCACACAGGACACGGACACACACACACACACACAGACACACGCACACTTGCGCTCCAGCAGTCTGTAGCCACCGCGTCACGGCTCTGTCTGCGGGGTGGCCTCTAGGGGCCGTAAAGCGCAGAGGTGCTGGAGAACTGGCTCTCAACTGTCTTTCGCAATAAGTCACCACTCTGAACACGAGCTTATTGTTCCCTTCGCGATGAAACTTGATATTTGCCTAAACGCTCAGTGCAGCCGAGCTGGGCCATGCTGTACCAGTTAGGGTATATCCTGTTTGCCTCCCGCCACCCTCGTCTCCCACTAAAGGGTGTTTGCTGGGCCGACGTGCCTTTGATGGCCATCACGTCCAATTCCCCCTCTCGGTTTGTGATTAAACTGAAGACATGGAGCACTCGCTCTGGGCCGCGCTGAGTGACGGCTGCACCCTGCCTTGTGGCGCGCGTTTTAAAGCAGGCTTGTGTTGCCAGAGACAAATCCTGCCCCATGTTTTAGTAATAGACTTTAAAAAAAATCACATTCCCTTAAGTATTTGCTTTAATGGACAGAATGTGCTGGAAGACTTTAATCTCTCGTTTGGTACAGATGCAGTTGTCATAAGAGCAGCCTCTGAAGTCAGCTCCAGCGACTTAAAAGAGCCAGGTGTTCAAAAATCAGCCATTGTTGTCAGAAATGTTTTGGTGCTTTACCTATCAGAAGAAGCAGCTTTTGGAGTTCGGGGCTGTTTGAACGCTGATTCCACCTCTCCCCCCCTCAAACCTCCCCCCCAGAATTCCCAGTTTACCTGGTAGCTTTTGAAAGAGGTTCTTCTGTTTCTTCATGTTTGTTCGATGAGGCCTGCAGACCTGACAGTGATGTAGAATTTCCTTGTGGGCTGTTTGTCAACATGCTGGCTCCACACCGAGGACGGCTATTTCCCGATGCATCATATAAACTGACATTAGCTTTTCTTAATCTTACTTACTTCTGCACCACCCCTCCCCCCTTAAGGTTGCACAGTTAGATTTTCTTCACAATAGCACTTTGGATTGTTTTTGTCAAGATTATATTTTGATACTGAGAGTATTGAGCTGAGGTGAAAAAAAAGAGAAGAAAATGTAATACTAGCTAAAAATTAAACACCATGCAGTGTTTAAAGGACCAAACCTCACCAATGATCTCGCTCTCAGCTTGGTGTAGGACGGTATGGTGTGTGGGCAGGGCCGAGGGGGCAGATTCAAGCCACAGGAGCCCAAGATGGTCGACACCTCCCTGATGGTCGACACCATGTCAGCCAAAGATAACAGAATCCAAAGACACCGTGGACATAGTGCCGCATGGTCCAGGAAGCTAGGGGGACTGTCCCAGGGGAATGTCCCTGCCCTACCCTGTCTCTCCACGCCACCCTCTCCCCCCACAACTCTGCCCTCCCTCCATGGGCCATCATGTAGACACAGCCTCCTTACTTGGCTGTGTGAAGCAAGGGATTTTTGCTTCATTTGATTATCGTTTAGCACTGTGACGCGAAATAGTGAATTTAACTTTGTATGGCTTCCACTGAATTATGAATGAGAGCATTAAGGAAGCATACTAATGATGAATATAATCGGGTTTGGGTTCTTCCTTTAAGCGCCTTTCCCGGTTTTCTTGCGGACTGATGTGGCCGGCTCATTTTGAACAGCCAAACACTTTGTCCTTGACAAAACAAAGTCGATTGATTTTAACTGCTGCTGATTGTATATCATAGAGTAACCTTTAAAGCTATGTTTCTCAGTGACTATGAACCGAATAGACGACACCACCCCCACCCCCCCCAAACCCTCACATTAATTGCCTCACTGATGCAAGATTGAAAAGTAACCGCGATCAGTTGATCGGATTGAATAATAATGCGTTTTAATAATTGATGTCTGTCGGAACGCATAAACAGCGGAACGGCCACTGAGTAATTTGCAATGAGCTGTGAAACGGATCAATGTGAGTGTGTTACTGCAGTATTGTCCTAGGTATTGAATTCTGTTATTCGGTTGCCCCCACAACTGGGGGGCCCATGCAAAACCACATGCTTGTACAGGTGCGTCTCTATTTACGCGGGCTTGGCAGATGCGCTGGTTATTGATACAGAGATGCTGCTCGCGCTCATGCAGAAATCTATATCTTCTGCGGGGTTCTTTTTTTTACTAGCCGACTGGAGGGTATCGCCTCCGGCTGGCGCGAGAGCTACACGGAGGCCTCTCTGTAGAAGACGCGTCTTCTAATTTGTTGTTGCTGTTTTTTTAGCCATGTTTAAACCCAGCATATCTCATTTTAAAACAAACTACAAATAAGCACAAATGTTTTGGGGAACTTAAAAGGATAATTGTGTTGATTTGAAGAGCGTTTAGACGTCTTCCGACCCTCCGCTCTCAATACGACCCAGCCCCCCCCCCCCCACTCCTCTCCCGACCGGTTACAGACCAGCGAGGAGAAAGTTAATAGCCTGGCTTAAGAAGTCGGCCTGCTCGAATCCAAATTACAGGAAGAGACGGAACAATCTCAACAGCTGCGAGATCAAATTCTCCAGCAGCAGGAGTCTTTAAGTAGGGCAAACGAAACTCAAAGACACCAGAAAAGCAGCTGGCTCAAAGGTAAAGGGAGCACAGTCGTCGCCCCCCGCCCCTTCTTTCTCTCGCCTTTGCGAGGAAAAGAAAGAGACGTGTGCGCGTCTCAACTTCCCGCTTCCCTTGCGATGCCGTATTCCCAGGACGTGTTGTTTAGAGGAATGTGGAGTCTATTACATTAATTTCGCAGCGTCTTATC
This sequence comes from Brachyhypopomus occidentalis, assembly GCA_020368025.1. Taxonomy (NCBI): domain Eukaryota; kingdom Metazoa; phylum Chordata; class Actinopteri; order Gymnotiformes; family Hypopomidae; genus Brachyhypopomus; species Brachyhypopomus occidentalis. The sequence continues at coordinate 43,390 of JAGXOD010000036.1, read as the reverse complement.
TAAATATCACCATTCAGAGACGGCGTGTGTTTGTGTTGGCGTGCCCTGAGCCGAGAGCGCCAAGTTCAAAATCACAGAGGACCAACTCTGTGTAGAGAGAAAACAGCATGGTTCTGTCAAGCCCAAATGGGTGGAGGAGAAGGTATTTTAAGTGTTTTCTCCGCAGAGCAAAGCTGTCTTCTTATTTTTACTTTAAATGAATTTCAGATGGAGGACAAGCGGATTTCCAAGTGCAATGCTTGCAATGGGGGTAACCTAATTTTCTCGGCGACGGTGCGTGTGTTTGGCGACGCACACTTAATCCTGCCGCCCGAGCAAAGCCTCGTCCCTTTAACCCCTAACCCTTACGAAACATATAGGCATGTCCAGACGTAAGTGCTTGTGACGGCCTTCAATTAATCTCCACAATTTTTATCTTCAGATTTGCTAAGCAAACAGCAGAGGCATTCCTCTCGGCTCCTGTTGCTTGGCCACATCTGCTTCTGTTCTGAAGTGAAAAACTTTCTCTCTGATCTCATATGTTGAACTACTGTAACTTTGCCACTGTCTATTTCCTGTTGAAGGGGAAGAAAGGAAGGGGGTGGAAGTGAACAGTAATAGCTTTTGTTCCAGAGAAGTCTCGCCGTTAGCACAGCTGAACAAAGAACTTTTAGCACTTTGGGTTGAAATAACCCCCTCTTACCAACACTCCCCCCACATCTCTGGTGGTTCGTGAGCGTTTAGATATTTATCGCTTCAGCAGCTTGGGACCAAGACTACAGTTTTCATTTCTAGACATAACTTTAAAAAAAAGACATTTGTTTATCCTGTTGATTCAAGAAAGTTAAGACATTTGTATTCCTGTTCAATGTGGTGACAGAATTGCGTTGCCTTAATAAGAAGACCGAAGTGAACGGATCCTGGTGTTGTTTTCCGTACCTCCTGGCCTCCATTAGAGTAGAGGAGAGAAGAGACAAGGAGCAAAGGTCGTTTGCTCCTCTGATGTCAGTGCAGCTCAGAGGAGGGCCCCTATCTGAGTGGAGCAGCCACAGCAGCCATGATGGATTCCATTCTACCCACTACCCAGAAGCCCCTGCCCCAGACTGGCCAGAGTAACTTCCAGTGAGAGGCGCATGTATGCTTGGGGGTTGGCGGAGGGGTACTGGGGAGAGGGGGGTTAATGACTTTGCACTTCTCAGCAGATCCATTTGAGCCTCTCCCTTAGTGCAGATTCTCTGCAGTCTAAATGTCGCAATACCCGATATCTCACCGTGGCGTCTCGATAAAGGTGCACTTTTTTTTTTTTGCCATAAATATTGGATGCGCTTGACAGTCGCTCGATTTGTTTGTTGGCTGGTTTCATATCACACTTATTTCCCTCTTTCTCTCTGCTCTTTTTACGGAGAGGCTGCACGTCAGTTGGGATTCTCTCTGTCAGTATTTGAAGTTTGGGGGGGGGTGGGGGTTGCACACACGGAGCAGTGGGGAGGCGAGACGCATATGCAGTGATTGATTTTAAAAATACCTCCTCCTTGATTTCAGAGGCGTCCTGTCCATAATGCAAGTCTTTTTTAGCCGCAGGTTCCTGTCTAAAAGTTTGGGAGTGATGGACCCAGCTGGTGGGTTGCTAAGATGTCGCTCTTGACGTTCCTCAGGTAAATAATCAACAAAGTCTTGTCACAAAATGGCAGACGCACAACTTATGAAGAGTGCAGTTTATGGTTCTATTTCACATTACTTTTATTACGTTCCTAATGCATCTGCACTAAAGCGCAGTAATGCAATTGCAGATATCATTGACCCTCATACTGGGGGGGTTAATGTATTGTAGCATCAGTTTGACTGCACAATTCCACCCCAAAGCAATTCTGTGCTACCCCCCTTTAATGAAGAGCTTCTGCCATGCTCGGCTCCTCAGACCCCACTCCAGAATAGCAGGAGAGCGCCGAACTTGTTATGTATCTTGGGGGTCTAAATGACGTCCTCTGTTCTGCCTTTTAATTTAAGTACGGATGATCTCAACGGCACAGTGGAATCGAGGCGTGTGACGATGACCGGCTCAGACGGCGTTGTTCCTCCAGCGGTGCTCCGGTGTTCCTAAAGAGTTGTACAAGTCGCTTTTCTTGTAATGTTTCATGAGGGGCTGTAGCCTTCTACCAGGAGAGATGCAGTCAGATATCACTCCGCTCAACACCCCCAACCCCACCTCCCCCAACGCACTGTTTTCAGATATGGTTAATGTCAGTGGTTGGGCTCTGCCAGCCATCAGATGTCAGCTTTGTGAAATGATGCTGCAGCGAGTCTGTTAAATGTGCTTTGGACGAGCACTATGTGATCTATTATGCATGCAGGAAATGTACAAACACAATGGAATTATGCACCGCTGATATGATACAGTTGTCTCGCAAGCTCTTTTGCACTCAAAAATAATTTTATCTGCTGACTTTTCATTATTTTCTCTGATTTTTTTTTTCCTCTGGCAAAATAATGCAAATGCTTAAAGGCACCTGTGACCCCCCTGGTATTAAACACACACACGCACTCACATATGCACGCAGGCTCCAACACACACATGTTCCAACACACACAGACCCCTAAACACACTTACACACACGTGCGCACTTCTACACACACGCGCGCGCACACGTACACACACTCCCTTTAAATCCTTCGGTCCTAGTCTCTGGGTTCCCTTTAAATTCATGAACAGAAATGTTTCATTTAATTTAGAAGTCATGTGGAGGACATGTAGAGGATTCTCGTCTGCCATTTTAAGCAGAGTGGCGAGTCTTTCACAGCTGAGGTGAGGACTAGCACATTTACAATGTGAAATATCTAATCCAGTGTGAATGGGGCCACTGGGTCTCACCTGCAGACCATATGTCTGCGTTACTGTGGACCATTGCTGAAGGCATCAGCTCAAGACAGATGGCCAATACAAAAACACTTACTGTCGTTTCCGATTGATCCTGAACATGCCCACATAGGCTGCAAAAAGTACATTCTTTTCTGAATTAGCCCAAATTGCGATCGTCAGCTCACTGCATTGTAGGACGGGTGGGCCCGGCGAGCAAGGTGATTGAATCTGGACGTCCTCGCACGCGGCCGAGGACCGGTCGGTCCCTCGGCTTCGGCCGGGGTGGCGTGAACGGCGCGGCGTGAAGCCGTCTGGTGCTCCGTCATTCGAGACGGTTCCTCACGAGTGCAGGGTGAAGGGCAAAGAGCTATCTTAACTCCATCAATCCTTCGGACAGTTACAAATGACCTTTCACTTTCCATAAGGCACTCTTTGTGCTGGACGGGGGACACACATTTTTCTGTGTTTAGAGGATTTCGGTGTGGGTTGGGGGCGGAGGTTCAGAGCTGTTGGCACCAGGGCGAGATAAGGGCGTGGAAGCAGATCCTTTCTCTTTGCACGTTGCGCGGAACTAAAGCAAACATTTAAAAGAAAACCAACTTAATCTGACGCCAAGCACGAGCAGAGAGAAGAAATGAACTTCTGGCACGTAAAGACACTGGTTGGGCTGTGCAGCTACAAACAGGAACTCCAACAATGGCATCCATCGTCAGCCATGGCGCAAAAACTAGGCAACCTACCCTGCACCACTGCCTCCCAAGGACAACAGCGGTGTGGCAGTAATTGCGTTTATTGTGCAGGTTAAATTATTATGAATAGTTAAATTGGTAAAAAGGAGAATTATGGCATCTTGCTTTTAAAGAGTATGTGTATTGAAAGGATTTGACCTGGGTGTATGAAATAATAAACAGCACTCTTGTCCTTGGTTTTGTGTTTGCAGATACACAAGAGGCAAAACAAGCTGCCTACAATGCAAAAGCAATTACGTAAGGCCAGAAAGCAGCGAGCAGACTGCAGAATGGAGACAAGGTCCACCAACCATCTCGGCTCTGCAATCACAGACGCGTGCCTAAAATCTGTCCGATATTACATTAAGTCTCCTGGAGATATCGTACTGCTGTCCTTTCTGTGAAATATGAGATGACTCTTTCCCAGATGCAGCAGTGGCTCCTCAGAATGTCCGCTTTGTACTGACAGCGTGTAGTAGACAAGAGTGGTATCTGCACTGACGTTTGCCATGATCTCCAGTGGAACCTGTCTCAAACGATCCGTCTTCAAAAGTATTGTGGTCTTACTTAGTCTATTGTTGTATGTTTATAGCTAAAAGACCAAAGTGTGTGTGTGTGTGTTTTGATGTGGTGAGGGTTACCAGAAGCAGGAGGAGAGCATGAGGTGGGGGTCACTGATGAGCTGGCTGTCTGGGTGGTGAACCACGGCGAGGAGACCCACAGGTCATGTGGTGATGACGAGGAAGAGGAGGCGGAGCTCCCCGCACCCCAGAATCACTCCCAGCCACACAAAACCACTAGCAGTAGGTCAGTAACCTCCCACCTGCTAAATGAGTGTAGGGAGACACTCTGGTTTGGACACTTCCTGTTGCTAGTGCCCAGGTGGCCAGGTGCAGGTAAGATCTGGTGGTTCTCTAGCAGAGGGTGGGGCTTTGACTCGTGGAAGAGAAGTGGTGTGGAGAGCAGGGGGTGTGTTCAGCTTCGTTGAGTTTAGCATGGTGATGAAGTGGAGGTGTGAGGGGAGGGTCTGAGGACCAGCAGCTTTGAGGCTGGTATCTGGGCATGTGCACATGGGACTGCTCACACGTGCTTGCATGAGAGGTGTTTACATGAGAGGAGATGCTGGAGGTCTGCGTGTGAAGAAGAGGTGGTGGTGTTTAGTAGGTATTTAGAGGAAGAGGTAATGGTGTTCACATCAGAAGAGACGGTGGCGTTTTGGAGGTGTTCGTGTGAGAGGAGGTGGCGATTGTTTAGCAGGTGGTCACGTGAGCAGAGGTGGTGGTGTTCAGGAGGTCTTTAGGGGAAGAGGAGTCTGTCCTCTCTGACCCCATTGGAGCCTATTGCCACTCATCTGTTTACCCACTCATGAAAAATGCATGAGGGTGTTTGGAAGCAGTGGAATAATTTTCAATATTTAGCCAGGCTATGAATACAGATGATGTTGAACTTTGGTGTATTGCAGCACTGACATGTGTGTGTGTGTGTGTGTGTGTGTGCGTGTGTTTGTGTGTGTAAGCGCAGGTGTGTGTGCACATGTGTGATTGTACACACGTGTGTGTGCATATGTATGTGTGTCTGTGTGCCTGTGTACGCGGTTGCCTGGTGTCTTCTGTGTGTGTGTGTGTGTGTGTGGGTGCGCCCGTGTGTTTGCATCTACATGCGTGCCTGGGTATGTGTCTGTGCATGTGTGCATCTTCTGTCGTGTGCGCATGTGTGTGTCCCAGCTTTAAAGCAGCACTTCTGTACTGGATTGGTGTATTTATTGCACTGCTTGACTCTCTTCAACAGCATCAGCTACGCCATGGTGTTAGGCAAGTTCCCATTCTGTTCTCTTTGTGTGTGTGTGTGTGTGTGTGTGTGTGTGTCAGGCAGTAGATAAGCAGGCAGCACAGCCACTTACAGGAGCTGCGTGTGGTGTGTCGTCAAGGAAACGCCTGCCTTGACCAGGCAGAGTAGATCAGGCTTCAGCTACTGAGTGAACTACAGCTCACCCAGCAACAGGTTAACCACTGCCGCCTGTCAAAGTTGCCCCACCCCCCCCACACACAGTAAAGTATAGGCTAGCTGAGTGGTGCTAAATGCTGGTCCTGTCAGCCTACAGCCTGTTCCCTTTGCTTTGATGTGCCTGATTTAGCTCACCAGGCAGTTACTAAAAACACTAAACTAAGTAGTTCTGTGGCATGACGCCACTGGGATTTGACACTTCTGGACTAGCTGAATACACACGCACACACACACATCTAAGCACATTCTCGTATTGCCGTGCATCTCAACAACGCATCTCAACATTCAAACTTTCATTCAGATGCCTTCAGACCTTCACTGACGTCATGTCAAAAGCACATGTAGCATCAACCCTCACAGTCCCCTCCACCGGCTGTACCTCATTGCCTGTGGCACCGAAGCCCAATCCTGTTTGGCTTCCGTGTCCGGCTATAGAGGTGGGTGGAGTCTCAGGAAAAACCACCTCCTCAGCCACCTCCTCAGCTGTGATTGGAGCAGTTCCCACAGCTCTGAAACCCCCATTGGCACAGCACAGCCACTGACACAGCAGTCAGGTCACCCAGGACAACCTAAACTCCTCCCACCCACCAGCGCTGTGTTAGTAATCTGTAGTAAGGGTTTATTTAGCCTTGCTGTTTTTAGAACATCCTAAAAAAAATAGAAGCTTATATTGTTTCTCGTTGGTCACCTGTAGGTATGATGCAGGTGTTTTCGAACTGCCGGCAGACTTTGTGACACTTTTCAAATCCACTATAACTTTGGCCCTTAATAGCTTAATTTTTTTTGTGGTTTTCCAGCCTGTGCAGCTGGGTCCTTTTAACCTACTTTGCAGGAACAGCAGATCTGCTTTTTTTTTCTTCAGAGCGGCGGGCACCTGGAAACCGTGTTTGCCGCGCTGCGGCTCGGAGAGACGACCCCGCCGAAGGAGCGGCGCGCTGGCCAGGCTGCGAGGTGCCAAGCCCGCGGGTCACGGCTCGTCGGGGGCGCCCGGCGGACACGTGGTGAAACCCCTCGCGTCGAGTCACGCCGTGTGACAGCGGTGGAAAACCAGCAAGGTGAATCTGACAAAGGAAGCATTTCCAAGGTCTGCTGGTCGTTCCACTCTGTTAGTAACACAACGGAAGTGCACCGTTTTGATAACAGGTCCTCTGTTATAGTCAGAACAGGAGCGTATCAAAGTCATCATGGGCTGTAAACCATTTATCAAAGGCGGGGAAGAACGAAACCACTTTTAAAGCCATGAAAAACAGTCGGGCGGTATTGCTGCATTGAACCCAGCTTCTGAGGTCAAGAAAACAGAGCTTTCACTGAAGTTGGCTGTAATGTAAAATGGTCAAAATGAAATGATGTGATTGTTGGATTGTTTGATCGTGATGATTGTGATTAATTGTGTGATGATTGGCTTTTAATTGTGTCCATCTGTGTTCCCTGCGCTTCTGAATTAATCTGTTCTCAGATGATGCGTTCAGATATTTCTCAGGGCAGTGCACAAAGGTCCTCATAAACAGGACGTTTGAAAGTCCTTTCATCACCAGCACAGAAATGGAGCTGGAGGAGGTGAACCTGTTGGCATTCAAATTTCAAGCTATTTTATATATATATATATATATATATATACACACACACACACATACACACAAACCACCTACGTCCAACACCTACCTTGTACCTCCACTCACTTGTCGGTTCATCTTTTAGGAGTGTTTTATAAGGGTGCTGTTGAAGGACCAGCGCGGACACGTCCGATGCAACAGGGAGAGGACTGAAGAGGAGAAGCCCCTCAGCTCGGGGCCCGCAGGGCGGTGGCAAACGCCAACGAGAACCCATAACAGGCCGGGATCCAGACCCTGGAGGAAGACGTGGGGACGTCCTTGTTTCTTAGCCAGACTTAACGTAAAGTCTTTTGCACGTCTCTCTTTCTGATGAATGTACGGTTGGTATTACTGTTGAACATTTTAAAGAAGAAAAAGCCTGTTTGCTCACAGGCTCTTCGGAATATACTAACATCCCTGAGCATTGCCCACACCGTTTGATAGCTGTGCAATTTAATGTGTGTATCAGGATTCATTAATTTCGCTTGGCCAGTGCAGTTGTTTTTGTACGAGTTGTCCTGGGGTTAAACAAAAAAGAGAAAGAATAGGAGAGGGAGAAAGAGGCGTATGAATAATGAATAAAACAGCACTGATGTCACTTTGGTTTTGCATCTTTTTGAAGATATTTACCATGTCTAGCAACAAATGAATCATTTTTTATTGCAGAGAAATTTAATTTGTACGAACTTAACTGCTGCCTACAAGGACAGACCGGCGGAATGTAATTTTAATCAAATCAAATTTTATTTGTGTGTTATAAAAGAGTTACCGATTTGAAGTATGACAGTGTTTTATTCCTTATTACACTGGGTAATGAGTTTGATTCTCTTGCTGCTGGTGAGGGATGTGGATCCGAGGGTCTCTGTGGTAATCCGTGGCCGGGGTGCCTCCCGATTTGGGTGCTGGGTACTTCATCCTCCACATCTTCACACAGTGTTTTGTGCCACCAATACTAATATCCCAGCACCCATCATATCAGCTCCACCTTTCTCATCTTTTATTAGACACACTTTGTAATTGGAAGAGTTTCTGTGTGTGTATAACTGTGTGTGTGTGTCAACAGCAGGATTTTTATGTTATCTTGTATTTTCTGCATACATTTCTCTTCACTTTTTATGGTATTTCTAATGCAGTATCGATCAAATACAGTAATTTGGTGTTGAAGTTACAGATGCCTGCTTATGAAACGTCTTCAAGCTGCATACAGACCTTGCATGTTGGCAGGGGCCCAGAGTCACTGTGATGGTGGACGTGGTGGTGGTGTGGCAATGTTGGTGGTGCGGTGTGGTGATGGTGGTATGGAGATGGTGGTGGTGTGGTGATGGTGTTCTGGTGATGGTGTTCTGGCGATGGTGTTCTGGGTTCCTGTACTGTTCCTCTCATTGTGCACTTGTCTTCTCAGCAGCAGCGCACATGACCCACAGTGCTACATGTGGCTTGATTGCAGCGCTGCGGAAAAACACTGAAACTCACCCACAAGCAGGACGGCCACGGTCACTTTGTGTGTGTGTGTGTGTGTGTGGATGTGTGTTTCTGCGTGTTTGCATGTGCTTCTGCCTGTTTGTGTGTGTTTCTGCATGTTTGTGTGTAGCTGTGTATGTTTGTGTGTAGCTGCGTATGTTTGTGTGTAGCTGCGTATGTTTGTGTGTACAGTGTGTGTTTTCCCTGCAGTACTTGTGGTCCTACAGTACTTTGTTTTTTCAACGCCATAATTTCTGATTTTGAAGCAGCACCAGACAATATGTTAAGATAATGTCTCCACCATGCTGGATTTAGACAGCTTTGCCATAGAGTAACTGTAGTGTACACACAGTAGAATATCACGCAGTTCCAAGAACGCGACATCACCTACAGAGAGGTACAGTTACGGGACGCTAATTCACGGGGATCAAGCGCTTGTCTAATTCCACCGTCTAATTTGTGATTTATTCCGCAGTCAGAATAAATTTATCATTTATTCCGCTGATTCATTATTCATTCCTAACAGGAGCTGACGGCTCTCGGGCGGCAGTGCGGTGATGCTGCCAGCTGGGCTGGGAGGGTCTGACTGGACAGCGTAGCAGCTCCGTGCTGGGGCCCTGGGCCTCTCGGTAGAGCTGCACCAGGGGGTCCAGGGGGAGGACCAGGGGCTGGAGTGTCCGCACCTTGCACCTGGACATGGTCTCCGCTAATCAGTAGTGCAGAGAGGACCTGAGCTGCAGTGGGTAATCAGTATTAATATTAAAGTACTAAACTACTACAGCACTGATTTCTATATTTAGCATTAAAAGTCAAACATGAGCTTTTTTCTCAAACCTTTTTTTCTCTCGTTTAGTTCAAAGAAGACGACTGACTAGTAGTGTTTGACCAGTGTTTGCCAACTGTCGAATGCGCTATTGTTTCAAATGCGCTACCAGATCACATTCCGGATCACATTCAGAGCAGAGATGAGTCCGTTTGGGCTGAGTCATGGATATTGGAGGGATGAATGTTGAAGACACAACTCTCCTCTCAGCACTAATCACGAATAGCCCCGCCTGCTAGAGTAGCAGTGCTCACCCACCATACAGCAACTTGTGCCCGACTGCATTTGGTATTCCACCCATAGAGGACGTCGTCGGCGTTGGGGGGTGCTCGTGCCTGCCCCCTAGAGGAGCTGCCCAGGCCTGCCGTGCCTCACAAATAATTAAAGGCTTTGCTTAAACACACGGACGGGCCGTTTAAAGCCAGCAGGATCCGTAATAACGCTCGCCATTATTCACTGGCGCTTTGATTGCTTGACAGAAACAAATTAGGGTCGGGATTAATTTCCACCAAGACGTGCAGAGTCAGTGCAATTGACTCCAATTACAGCATGAAAGGACACTGAATATTCAAATGAGGGGAGTGTGTGATTGGCGGGCCAGCTTTGAAAGGAGGCGTGGAGTCGTGCCAGGCATTCATGGGCACCTCAGGTGAAATAATAGCCTTCCGCTCACCATTGTGGTTCTGGGAGAGATAGACGTCTTCCAGCATGAGAACATGCCCCCGGTGGCAGGCCTTTGCGTGTGTGTTACGGTGAGGTCTCATCAGTGGTGGTTGGCATGTATCCATGTTGAATGAAGGGGCTACATCAGTATGCTTCCGTTAACATGCCTCAGGCATGTGAAGCACTTTCAAGTTTGGACGCAGGCGCTCTGTGAAGGGCAAGACGGTTGCTCACGCAGGTATAATTAAGACAAACAATAATGGGCCCGACAAATTCCATAGTGATAGCTGTGGATGCAGCTCTGTGTGGAACGTCATTGCCAAACACGCCAGGAGAACTTGCGAACAACCACCATGTGTAGTCGGTGCAGCATGTAGTTCAAACCTACGGTGACCGTCTCAAAGACTACAAACTGGGGGGGGGGGGTTGCAAAGGCCTCACACTAAACAATGGAGTCCAAGCAGGCTAGTGTTAGCGAGCTCTGAAAATGGAATAGTGCCCATATGGATGGCAAATGCACAACACAGAGTAAGTCGTTGCAGCTCTTTGGGCCTGAGTGACCTCCTTTAGTGGTAAGGGATAAAACATCTTAGCCACCTGGGCAAGGACTTACAAAAACACATTTAATGAAGACCCTCTTAGAAGACTTAGTGGCATAGCATATGGTGGAGCTAATTTGGCACAGAGATCATCTCAGGTCATGGCCCTCCTGTACCCTGCAGGCCTTGTGGCAGATACAGGAGGAGGAGGCACAATAGCCAAGAATTATCAAAAGTAAAATTAATGGGCGGTATCCCTCACGATTTAACCAAATATACCCACATTAATTCATCACGGTATCAGTACTCAAAAATGGTACTTAAGTTCAATAGGGCGTATTGGTGCTATGATACTCTGCATCCATGGCCAGTGTCCCCAGGACGTTGGCTGTAGAGGACAAGCAGCTGTTAGGGGCAGATGGCTCTTTCTCATCTGTCCAAATGTCAGTGATCATTCCATAATGGTCTTCCGGTAGTTTAGAACCTCTAAATGCTCATCTGAGCTCAAATGGATTTTTTTTGTGTTTGTTTACCGATCCATTAGTTGTACAGTTGTGAATTGCGGCAGCACATAAAACTCCCCATAATGCTTTGCTTTAAATGGTCAGGGTGTTATATATTTCTGCTTATGTAGTAAATGTACTATTTGTATTGGCTGGACCCCATTCTCCCACTCAACACAATTATATCAATTTGCAAGGGAATTACCTCACATTCTGTTAAGACCAAAGAGCTTGGCTCTGTCTGGCTCCATTCTGAAGCTTACCCTCACGTTATCTCTCTGGGGACGCTTCGTTTTAATTCTCGTGTGATTAAAAAGCCTCATAGATGTCATAATAAAAATCTTAATCTCACGACCACGTATCAAAACATTTCAACATAAAACTTGAAAATTTTAGGCTAGTGAGACAGTAAGAAGCATTTTATTTAACAAATACACATTCAACACACTGGTTTATAGTAGTACTAATAGTAGTGCTTTTGAGTCCTTGTGACAAGGTTAAAAAATATTATGGTTGAAATAAATATAGCTAACTAGTTGTATAGGTATATCTCTGAGTGTATTGGTTTGTGGCCTTTTGGATATAATTTGGGGGAAAAATATTCAAATATCGCGAACGAATGTGATGTTTTTGTAATCTATAATTTTTGGCAGCGCTAACACACCCATTTGGACACATATGGTCCACCCTTTACTAATACCATTACACTCCAGATGTTACCTTCTGAGAAGTCCCAGTTAGGTGCTGTCAATTTGGATGTCTTACATGTACCTTAAAAGTAACTTTTATAACTATACGGTATGATTCCCTGGCACATTATATTTCCAGGGTGTAACCACTGTATGAGGATGTATGTCTGATACATCTGGTCCCCTGCTGGGCTCCCGGACTCGGTGTCATGACAAGACGGGGGGGGCATCTCGTGAGGTGAGAAGATCTCTTTAATTTCCCTGCATCGCGGCAGTTGTAGCAGGACTGTAGACACAAATAACATCCTGGATAACAGAGATGTGCAACTCGTACCCAAATGTCCTACGCTTGATTCATTTGGGTTGACTGATTTGACCAGTGTAAGTCCTTCAGACCTGTACTAGGGAGTCAGAAGGGCTTTAGTGAGCAAGAAAGATTAGATGGGATATTTTTGTGGTTGGCGCGGTTGCATTGACAGTGCCGGTGAAGGTTATTTAAGTGTGTGTCAGTTGTGGGTTGTGCATCTTTTCCTGTGTTTTGCCCCGCCATGTGTCTGGCCCCCGTATCAGAGCGGCTGCTTGTGTGTCTGGCTTAGCTGGAGCTGACATGCTCCTGCTTGGCTGCACATGCTTGGTGCATGCGCACGGGAGCTGAATCTCACCTTAATGATGCCTGTGCATGTGTGTGTGTGTGTGTGTGTGTGTGTCTGTGTCGTTGTGTGTGTGTGCATGATTGTGTGTGTGTGTGTGCATGGTTGTGTGCATGTGTGTGTGCATGTGCGCGTGTGTATGCGTGACGGTACATGTGAGTGTGTGCGTGCGTATGTGTATCAGTAAGTGTGTGTGTATTGGTAGGTGTGTGTGTGTGTGTGTGTGTGCGGGGTAATGATGCCTGGCTGGGCTGTCTGTGGAGAACTTCTCGTTTGCAGGCTGGGAGGCCTTTGTTGTGTGGCGTGGGGCCGTGTTGTTACGCACCCTGGAATGTCTCATTAAGAATTAACGTGGGCATCCTCAGTGGCGACAGCGAGAGATCGCCCTCCTACACACACACACACGCGCGCGTGCATTCACGCAAGCTCCCTCACCACCCCCCACCTCCCTGCAGACGGCCCTCCAACCTGAGCGCTTTAATTATCAGGAGTTATCTCTCCCCCTGCTCCCCCTCCCCCCTGTCCGTGGCGTGCTGGTTATGATCTGATTCTGAAGCGTGCGGCGCTGGCGGGCTGGCGGCCTGCCGATGATTCGCCCCTCACCTGCCATGCTCACCTCCTCATTACCCTCCAACTCCCCTCACCCCCCCCCCCCCCTAAACCCCTCCCCTCCCTTCCCCAGACTAACAGCTCCAGCCCAGGGCCGGGCTCAGCTCCTTCCAAACCATCTTCGGGTGTTTGAGCCCCCCCCCCCCCAACATCCCGTCAGCCTCGCCACTGGGTTGCCGGAGATGGCAGCGGCGGTTCTCGCCATGCCAACGAGCACTCCGTCCTTTCATCCGCTCTCCTGCGTCTTCGTTCCCAGGCGTCAAGGCAACAGTTTTAGTTGATGAGATTCCTGCAGATACACCCCCCCCCACACACACACACACGCACTCTTCTTTCCAGGAACTTTAAAGGCTGCTCAACAGCTGCGTGGCATATTGATTTCCAGAGGCATTTAAAATGTAAAACGCGAAGATACCGGTGCAGTTTGATTGGAATCAGTGTTGACCAGCCATAAGTGATGGATTTCATTTGAAAATCTCTCCCCTCCTCCTGAATGAGGAGAAAAGAAATTATTATTATTTTTTTTTGAAAATCTGGAAGAAAGGGAAAACGTCCCGGATACCTTTAGAGTTCAAGTGGCTGATTGAAGCGCATGAAGGCGGCCGGCCTGAATCGAGCGGGACCGAGAGCGGGACCGAGAGCGGGACCGTGGAGGAACCCTGGTGGAACCCTGGTGGACTCCAGCAGCGGGAGGTTAAGCCAGCGCCGAGCCCTTCAGCCACTCCAGAAGAATGGCACGAGCCCTTGGCATGGATGAATGGAGTGCTTGAACTGATGGCACTCTACACTGCACTTTGACCTCCCCTTCCATGCCACGCCACACGACCCCCCCCCCCCACCCCCCCCACCACCACCACCCCCCCACCACCCCCACTATTGTTCTACAAATCCCGCCGATGGTTTCATACATAAAGCCCACCTTCTTATTTTTGCATGTTTTCCCCCCACACCCCCTCCATTTCTGTTCTGGTTCCTGGTGCAATTATTTGATATATACATATTTTGTAACCACATTTCTTTTTTTCGTAAGCATGTCCAGAAATGCTTCTTGCTGAGTCATCACCGAAGTGACCCGAACGACATGATTTACGGTGTTTCAGAACTGTCATTTTCTCAGCCCTCACTGTTAGTCTACATCCGTGAGCTTCGGGGGGCCGCACCACACTTCCTGGAGGTGTTTATTTTGTGCCATTAAGCCCGGCCCTCTGGGAGAATAAGATGAGGAATAATGCATTATGTGCTGGAATATAACTTTATGCAGTAGCCCGTGCCTGTCCCTGCAGAAAAGCTGGCCACCGATTGGCTAGCAGTGACATGATTTACGAGGATGTTGTGCGCATCAGCGGTGCAGGGGTTGCCATGGCGAGAATCTACAGGAAATGATACATTGCATTCTAATTGAAGAATCCTTAGCACATCCTTCCAACAGTAAAAAAAAAAAGAAAAGAAAAGAAAAGAAAAAAAAAGACAAGAAATGAGAGAAACATTTAAATGCAAATGGCGCTAACATGGGAGTCGTGAGGCGTGGCGGGGTTTACGGTGCGAGCGATGGTGGCTGACAGGCGGGGGAGGTGTTGCGTGCTCTGGGGCGACCCCAGGCTGCAGAGCAGGGCGCTTCTGCACCCTGGCCCTGGACAATTACTCTCCAACACAGCACTTTTCTCTGAATCTTTAGAGTTCGAAGGTTGAATTAGATTTGCTGAGTACCTTGCGTCTAATTTTAAAAATAGTTATCGTTTTTCTCGATTAAGGGGTGGCTTTTCGTCATAATGATGCGCGCTGTTATAGCAGGCCATAAATTTCCATTTCTTTTGGTTCTAAATGATGCCGTTTGGATGAGTAGTGATATCCTATCCCTTTCACTGAGAGGTATAAATTTTAAAGATGATGGAATTATCAGTGAGCTTTTGCAGCCTGAGACCTGGGAGTGGGCCGGAGCAAACTCTTTTCCAATACAACTAGATTACTGCAGATAATTGTGTTACATGGAGTATTGATCGAAAAATTGTTGTAGTCCGGAAACATCTAAACACACAGCTTCAGTGCTGTCTTTATTGCTCTCAATCTTACAATACCACCTGTTCTTTTTTTTCCCCCCCTTTTCTTTTTTTTTTTTTTTTTTTAAACAACCTTTAAGATGAACAAAAAAAAATATGAATTATATATGTATTGTAATAAAAGAAAATCTTGGTTTGAAACATCAGAGAAATTACTTCTTTACAAGAATTTATTGATCACTTCATATCAAAGGAGTATGTTTGACATAAGATTACCTGCCAGTTTGAGCATTAGGTACACAGTGTTATAGCCTGGGGCAGTTGTAAGTCTGCCAAAGGGATTGTAAATAAGGCAGCAGCAGCAGCAGCGAGTGCCTCTGGCTTGGAAACAGCTCGAGCTCAATCGCAAGGCAAAGGTAAACTTTATTTCATGCGATTCTTAACCCCCATTTGCTCGCATGCGCCGGGATTGGTGGTGCAACCAGTGACACCTATAGAATCTGCCTCTTATAGAAACCTCCGTCTACCCCTGAAACCCCACGGATGCTGAGCATTAAGACCTGGGAACAGACAGAAGCATGCTACTCTTAAGTTGGCTCTATTCTCTGTAAAGCCAGTTAGAATGAACCCCTCCCCACCACCACCACCACCCTTTCCCGACACACACACACACACACACACACCCTCACCATGGAAGCCCCTGGCTTTTAAGTTTCAGGCTTGCATTGCAGTGGAAGGACATTATTCCATTACCTCCTGCACTCTAACCTCTACCTGCGTGTGGGGGTCTGTGCGGCTGGAGCGTGGGCCATATTGACAATTAATTGCTCTCCACCGCTCTCTCTGAGGAAGGGCCATGTTAACGGGGTTATATTGAGTTGATGCCTTGGATGTGATCGTTATTTTTATTTATTCATATTTCTCAGGCTTTCTGCATTTCCTTTTCTTCTGTTTTCTTTCAGTTTTTTGCTCATGCTGAATTTTTAAGCACTTCTACCTTTTTTTCCCCTGCTCTCTACCTTCCATTATTGATTATTTAGATTTCTAACATTTTTACCTTGAGGTCCTGTAATCTAGCTAAGGTGGGCCGTGTTTGGGCTTTGTGTTTGTACGTCGTTAAATATTTAGCGATTCCAGTTGGCTCTTCAATTTCCTGCGGCTCCAGTTTAAACAGTTTGGGCCCTGCGACGCCATAAATTAATCATGCCTGGCCATGGATTTTAGTGTTCACTTTTTAGCAGGCCTCCAGTATGCCTCCACTGCCTTCTTAGAGCTGGTCGTATATGCCCGTGATGTTCAGCAAGGCTGAAACCAAAGGCAGAGCTGTTTACTAAGATAACATACTCCTGTGTACACCCAGTACCTTCCCTAGAAGTATCTGTAGCCTGGGACTTGGTACTGACTGGGGTATTTGTTGTTATGAGAGATATTGGATGAATTGTTCCTCACCTTAGACCAGATCTGAATTGGCACCGCCGTGTCAACATGGTGATTTTAAGTAGGCGTTTTGCATGCAGACTCAGTACATTAACTTGAGTAAGGCCAGGACATGGGTGTTTTTCATAAAAAAAAAATCTTGGACATATTCTTCAACGTTTGAGTTCCGGCACAAAGGAAAGAGTGCCATCTATTGTTGGTGACCGGTATTGTTCTATATTTTATGGTAAACAAAAGATTTGTGCACAAAAGTGGACGAGCATGGGCAAATGTAAATCTACTGTTTAAATGTAGATCTGATGGGGGGGGGGGGGGGTGGTTACAAAAACAGTTTATTTTTAAAAATAAAGCATCACAGTGTCTACATTTGTCCTTAACTGTATCTCTGATGCTGCTGTTTAGATTTTATAGCTGCGGCAGAAATGAGGGAAATAATTTATAATGTTGTGCTGTAGGAACTTATCTTGCATGAGAGATTATGTGTTTTGTGATCCTTGTGTGGGTGTTTTATGTGTGTCAAGGATGAGACAGATATAGTTCCCGTGCTCTCATGTGTGTGCACGCCTGTTATTTATTTATATGGATATTTTATTTAAAGGATGAGACAGCTAGAGTAAGATGCAGTAACACCACATGTCAAGCACAGATATACAATATAATATTATTAAATTATACAATATAAGCAACAATTAGGGTCACTCATGCAGTATTTTAATATTTCTTATTACATTTATTTCTGCTCGGGTATATCTATCTGTCAAATTACTGGCAGAATTATCAGTCTGACAAGTTTTTTTTTTTTCAGACAATGTTCTTAAATCCTCGTGTTTGGGCCTAAATACCCTTTTAGGAACTTATATGTAGCTTCTGGGTTGAACATTAAACCTTTCCCCCCAAAAAGCTTTAGTTGCGATCTTTGACACCTTTCTAAAAAGTCTTAGATTTTTTCTTGCGATCCACGAACCCTGTTTGAACTTTTTGCTGCGTTGTTACGAATCTTGTCCAATCCAGTTTTTTCCAGTTAATAGCACTTAAGTTAAAAATGGCCTACCATTTTAAGACATTAACAAAAGCATTCGGGGCTGTGTAGCCTCCTGATTGGGTTCCTGCGCTGCTCCGTTTCCCAGAGATGTTGTTCGCCTTCAGCTCGGACGAAATGCAGCAGCCTCACCGGGTCCAAGAGGACGAGTGAGCAGATCCAGCGCTGGCCTGTCTTCTCTGGTTACCAGCGAGCTTTTGAATTGATTTCACTAAGTTTTGGGGCTAAGTACAGCAATCAAGTACAGCAAGATAAGGACCCTGGAATGCTTTTCAGACATACTCACTCCATATACGAATGTGACAGACGTTAAGGCTTTGAGCCCGGATGTTAGTTTGGGAACTAGGCTTTTGAGTATACTTGGTTTCAAAACCAGTATGCAACTAACCTTTGGAATCATTTTCCCGTGGCTATAACACCAGACTCTGAATATCTTTAAGACCTCTTTTATTATCTCTTCTAGTGGTTCCTTAATGTTAATGGTTAGCACATGTAGTGAATTCCTGTGTTTGGTTGGCATATTATGTTGTGTTTAATGGTCTACAGTCTAAAGGTGCTAGACAAATAAAGATTTACCTACGTACTTACTCATAGCACAGGCTGCAGTCCAGCTGTGGTAAGAAACCAAAAAGTCTGCACCTCACTGCTCAGAATCACCTCACTTCAACCACAATCATAATGCACACCAACCCAGCCAGCTATATAATGACTCTGCAACACTTTTCAGCCTCAGCTCACAGGTACTCTAAGACACAGTAATACTGTAAACTACCAGGTCACTCAACTACAGTAAGGATCACCTTACATGTTATACTTCTGCCCTCTCTTTTTCTGCAGCCTTGCAACGAACATCTACTATAGAATTACACCCACACACACTCACCACCACCTCCTCCCCCACCCCCCAACCCCTCAACTCCACCTGACCTTAATACACCGATCCATCCACCCTCCGGGCCGCAGCAGTGTCGCTCCATGGAGGCTCCGTTCTGGTAAACTGCCTCCTGAACGCCCCCACCTGGCGCTCGGCTTACTCCGCCCAGTGCACCTGCTCCTGTCTCCGTCACCCAGGCAGGTGGCACGCTCCACTCGCACCGCGCCCTTCCCCCAGCGTCGGGACGTGACCTGCGTTCAGCGCCTAGTCAAGGGTGCCCTCGTCTAGAGCCGGGTCCCACGGAGTGTTTAGATTGACCTTCATTCTCCGCTGGACTTAATCACTCCAGCCTGGGCACCACGGACGGTTCTTTAACCCTTTTTTCCTTATGCTTCTGTGTATTTCTTTGGAAGGTGTCGCCGGATCTCCCTACAGCTGCCTCAACTGGATGTCGTGAACTCTTTCCCCGTAAATGTCATTTGTAAAGCTAAGGATTATGCGAAGTATCTTTCTGGGAACCTCCGCACACACACACACACACACACACACACACACACTGGTGTGCTTCCATTTCCCCATACACACTGCTGGCTGAAGTGAGTAGCTAAGGCGTTCCTCCACCCTGTGCTGTTAATGTTACCAAAAGTGCATGCTAAAATGCTAACCAGACACGCCCACGCATGGGGCCATCATTCCATTCCGCATCATCACGCAGCATGTGATGTTATTTGCCCTTCGCTCCATACCTTTCTCATGGACACAGAGCCCAAACCTTCCATTACAGCCACTTCGGCTGCTTGCACGCCAGGGGCTGCTATTATTCATACGATTTCATTCAAACAGTCGCAACCTTTCGAGCCCAATCACATTCGGCGACTGATTTGTGTTTGAATGGCTGTCGTGTGTCGTGTGTATTTAACTCCCCTCCCCTCCTCTCGCCTCTCGCCCCCCTCACCCCTGCTCCATTGGACTGTGCTACTGCATTGTGGGAGTGGGTGTGTGTGTGTGTGTGTGGTGGGGGGGTGAGGTGAGTGGAGGTATGCATGTTTTTGCTGCCCCACAGAACGTCCGGTGGAGGGGTTGGGGGAAATTGTAATAATTTGTCGTATTGATCCTTTCACCACGGCGGCCAGCTGCCATTGTGGCCAAGCGGGAACAGACACCCCATCGATCGCCTCTTTACCGCCGCACTTCCAGGCCCGGGAATGGGGCTTCCCGCTGCCGCCGGGCCCATTGTCTCCCGCATCGGGAGGCATCGAACAGCTGCCGATTACCAAAAAAAAATGCCGAAGCCACTCAATCCTGTGAGATGGGGCTCGCACCCCAAGAGGCGGGCGCTCTGTCCTGCAACCGCCCCCCTTTCGCCTTCCGAGCTGAGGGCAGTTCCCAACGGGCCTGGGCGTAGGGCCATTACGGCTGATTTAGTGAGCTGCACTCGGAGTGTAAGTGCACCGTCAGAACACGGGAGGCCAGGGGAAATGCCAGAGATGGAGACAGCTGTAGGGATTCAGTCGAAATCCACACTAAATCAGCCGTAGCAATCAGCTTCTGCACCAGGTGCCATTTGTGATTGATCAGGACTACGGTGACAAGGCTCAAAAGGAGTGTGTTTCTGCATAAGACGTGTGAGGGCCATTCTTTCACAGTCCGAGGCACATGTTAGCATGCGTACTAAATCAGCTATTGGACTGCTTTGGGACAGATTGTATGGACTGTTGTTAAAACTTCTCATAAGATGTGTGGAATGTGTGTGTGTGTGGGTGTGGGTGTGTGAGGGTGTGTGTGTAGGAGGGTCTTCACAGATTTTAGAGTTTTTTGGACGTAGGCCAGTGATCCTCAGGGATCTATGCAGAAAGCTCTAGAAGATGCAGCAGAGACACTACTCCAAGACTGAAGAAAAACACCAAGCTAAGTGCCCAACAATCACACACACTCACATACATACTCAGAAATACTCATATACACCCATATACTCACACACACACACACACACACACACAAATACTCATGTGTACTCACATTTATGCACTAGCACACGCACACACACACACCAACACATATGTCTACAGTCTCTAGCCTCTCACACTGTACATCACATTCTGTCTGCCCATAAAGGCCAAGAGAATCTATGCTCACACTTCACGCAGAGAGGTCAGCCTTGTTCAGAGCCCAAACACACACACACACACACAAACAACTGTGACCCATGACTGGGGTTATTTATGTATGCACCTGCCCTGACCTCCTGACCCCTGAATCCCATGCTGCACAGCAGTGTGTCCGGGGCGTCCCTGCCTCTGATTAGGCATGATCACCTTGTTGCAGCACAGGGATTATCTTGTTCTAATATGGGAGCACTAACTTTGGAAGGGTACTTTGGAGTCCTAAATTCAACTTGTAACATTTCTTTAATGTCTTACATGTGGGAATCAGATTGGCTAAATGTTGTCAGGTAGGGGCTTCGTGAAGCCTTGAGACTTAATTAATCCAGGTTTCTGCAAGTTCCTTTGAAATAATTTAAATTCCTCTCAACTTCTCTTTCTCTCCTTCACTCCGTATTTTTCAAGGGTTAGGCACTTGGTGGTGTGAATAATTCAAGCTTGTCTTTCTCTCTATTTCTCTTTCTCTCTCTCTCTCTCTCTCTCTCTCTCCCCCCTTCCCTGCTCTGTGAGGTTGTTAAATATGCCGTGTGCTTTAGAGAGGTAAAACCTGGATGGCTGTGGTGGAGGTGGTGGTGGTGCTGGTGGTGCTGATGGGAGAGATCAGGATCGTTTTCATGTGCCGTTTGCTCCCAGACGGAACCCCTCCAGCGTCGCACTAATTACCCCGCACCGCTCTGATCCCACCCCCCCCACACCCCACCTCCTCCACCCCGTCCCCTCCTCCACCCCACCAGAGTGAGAACAGACTAATCAAATGCCTCACACCTTCAACTAACACCGCCACGTATCTTCGTTTGGATGCAGCGGGTAGTTATATATTTACCACATCACCTTCCTCCGACTGGTTGGAGCCATCTCTCTCCGTCCGTCCTCAGGCACAACCCAGCAGAGTCGCGAGCGTTGGTCGGGTCTCCCCACGCAACATCAGCCAGCTCAGGAGTGGCCCCTGAGGCACCTCGGGCAAATGGCTCAATCGAATGAATTCCTCATTTAATCCAAACACGATCCATAACTGGGTTTATTTTAGGCAAAATTGCCACCCGCATCGCAAATGAATCTCGCTATCAGAGCCCTAAAAAAGATGGAGCATCGCAGTCCGCCGATCAAAGCTTTTAAATAGTAAAAACAGCGGCGGGCTTTGTAGGCGGCGAGAATAAATCCATATTACAAATTGCTTTTGTGAGATCTGGATGAGCGGCCGATTTTTTAGTATTGAACTTTCGTCCCATTCAGTGGCCACAGTGGGAAAGGATACTGATCCTTCTCAGGATCAATACAGGCCTGGGTTCTGTGGAGCTCTGTCTCACTCGCTCTCTCTCTCTCTCCACTGCTGTTCTACAACTCTGTGAAGGCACTCGCCCCCCTCCAGGAAGACCTTGAGCACACACTGAACGGAGCAGAAGCAGGTGGAGCAGTAGTCATGGCCGTCTGCTGCCACTTAGCTCCCCTGGTCATCCCCGTGTTTTTCGCTGCTCATTTCCGAGCCCACGTGTCTGCACCTATCAGCTCATTACGGGACATTTCACACAGCACCATCAACGCTCGCTCTGATGTACGTTCAGCTGGTGCTGCTCTGGTAAACTGCCTCATTACACAAAATGACTGAATTGGGTATTTATATTAATTGATTAGTGTTGAATGTTCAAAGATACTTTCAAGCCCCCCCTCTTCAGTCGGAGCCCGCCGGACCAGGTGGGAGCAGGAGGTGCGTGTGCGTTCAGGCTTCTGCCGCTCTGCCCGCCGTAATGGCATCATTAGTCTGGAGACAGCACACCGGCACATCAGCCATCAAATTAGCACGCCGCATCTTTAATGATCCACCTCATCTGCCAAATAAAGCGTGGCCATTGGCTCATTATCGATCTCTCTTTCCCCTGATTGGACCCGCTTCCTGGAATGGCAGCCTTTGAAAAATCCTTTGGAAATGTGCAATGGGGGAACGTGTGTGGGGGGACGGGGGTGACGGGGGGGACGGGGGGACGAGGGACTATGGGCTGAGCCTGTACAACATTAGCCTGGGTGGAGTGCTGCTGGTGGGAGCTTTGCTGTGTCCTTCAGTCCACTATTACTGAGGGACATCGTAAAACCCTCGTCCCCCTGCGCAACAGCCACTGACAAGGCCATTATGAGGCATACAGCCATAGTCCTGCCTGACACACACACACACCCTCACACACACAAAACAGGGCCGGAGCCATTGTCAGCAATATGCGATGCAATACAGCTCTCCTTAGATAAAATGATTTGGATAATTTGACCAATTAAAGCACATGAAAATGTTCTTTTTTTTGGAGTCTTGCTCTTTTATCAAGATGCATTCGCATTTTAACCCAATTTACGGTGTGGCCCCACCCCCACCCCCTGCCCCCAGACCATCACATTTGCATTATTTTTGCATTGATGTGCATATGGTAATATTGTTGTTGAGGCAGTGATTTAAAGAAGCCTGCGGTTTCAGGCCGTGCTGCACTACAGCAGAGCGTCGCTGGTTTAGCGCCCAGCTGCCATGAGCAGCTCCTTAATAACCATGTAATGGGACACACTTCCCTCCTGTCCTTCCTCTGGTGCATTTAATTAGGCCTCCATATTAAAGGTACCGCTGGTGTGCTGTGGTCGGTGCTGCCCCCGATCCCTGTCTCTCCTCCCCTCTCACTGCGGGACCCCCCCACCATCATCCCTTTCCAAAAAAATAAAAAAACATCCCTAAAAAAGGGCAGGCAGTGTTTCTGAAGGCCATGCCCATAATCCTGAGCAGGGAGGAGCAGCGCTTACATTGTGTTCTCTCTCCACGTTCCTCCGTCTTACACATCCCCTCTCCCTCCCTTTTTTTGTGTGTTTCCGTCTTCATTTATATTAATTTCACAAATCTCCCTGGATGAGAAGAGGTGGCGTCTTCCAACACCCCCTAACCCCCCCCAACCCCTCGCCTCCCACCCCATTGCGACCCCTGGGACTAGTGTTTTAATTTAGCCTGACTTCACTGTAATAAAATGTTATATCACTCTTTTATTAGGTGTTAATATTACACTACCTCTCCCCCCAACTACAGCTTTATCTAATTGCTTTCATTATCACCACAGGCCCTGTTCTGGCTATAGAAGAGAAGTTACTGCTCGCACTCTCTTACGCTGCCTTTAGTACACGTTATGATGTGTGGGTTAATGTCACCTCTGATAAGATACATGAAGCGTCCACCATAAATACAATCTTCCCTTTGAAGACCAGCAGTTCGATCTTGAATCAAAAGAAAGCAAAAGACTGATAGCGAAAGCTGACTGACACGAAAAAACTCGCTTAGCTCACAGTATATCGCATGTTGAATGTTTTTTTTTTCCTTCTTCTACTTTTACTCAATGCCACTGTCAACCCACATAGCGCATTAAGTGGGGAGGACCCGTACATAGCGCCTGACCTGGTGACTTACAGACGTGAACGTTAACCTGTGCGTGCGCTGTTCACTTTCTATCAGTCTGAGAAGAAAAAGCGAGAGCGGGCTGTTAACGCGGTCCGGCGCCGCGCAGATGGCACGATTTGTAACATCTGTTGGGCTCCGTGTCTGTCGTCGCTTTCTCCGGGAGGCAGGCGGCCTCTGCTGTCCCTCTGGATGGCACGAGCACATCACAAGTGCATAGATCTTCTTTCATGCGGTCCTGTGTACAGCAGCGGTGTCCCTGATGAGAGCTGAGGATATGAAGGACCTTCGTTTGTGGCTCCTTGCTGGGCTGACCTCCTGTGGTTGTGTGTGTGTGTGTGTGTGTGTGTGTGTGTGTCCACATGTCTTCCGATCAGGCAGCAGGGGGCCTTAGTGTGTAAGTGGAGTGCAGAGCAGGGCTGGGAGTGAGCCCGCTGAGAGGGACCGCCGTGTGGACCGTTGCTTTGTGCAGTCGGCACGGAGATGGACAGACCGGGAATCGAACGCGGTGGAGACGCGAGTGAACACACCCCGCCAGTGAGCTTCATCACACCGCCGAGCCGGTGTAACCGCCCCCACCCCCCGCCCCCCAAAATCAATCCAAAATATTCATTCAAAGAAATCGGCACCATGCGGCGCCGAGCAAGCCCCACCCCCACCCCACCACTTAGGTCACCGAGCCCAAACAAAAGCAAAATATGAAGAAAGCCTCTCCTCCATCTCGTGTGGAGATGTGAACGTATGTGAACGTCTGTCCTGCTGCTGGAGCTTTGGAGACTTGTTTTGTTCTTGTTCATGAGATCCCAAACCAAAAGCTGGGAATTTGGGGTGGAGCTTGGGGGGGGGGGGGGTTCCCCTCCACTCACGCCCCACTGGGCGGTACGTAACGGACCTCCGGGTGACCTCAGGATGACCTCAGGGTGACCGCCACAGCTCTCAGCTTTCACAGGTCCAAATGACACTTTCCTGGCTCAATGGCAGCCTGCGCTGTTTTGAAGGTCACCATGTATCAGCATTGGCAGGCCAAGAAAAGGAAGCTCCATTTCCTAATGTAGTCCACAGCACGGCTATTTCCCTGACCAAGGAGCTTTAATGAATATCTCGTTATTTTAATCTATATGAATCTTCGTCGTCACTCGTGCTTTGGTTTACTCCAGACACGTTCTTCATCGTAGGCCGCCGCGCTGTGGTGCTTGGAACAGCACCGAGCACACTGGGATATGGATAATGGTGGCTGGAGAGGGAGCAATTTTTGTTCCCGCCGGTCTGGTTTTATACAGGACATTAGCTCCCCCGCCCCCGTCCCGTCTCCCCAGCCCGCCAGGACGTGGCCGAGTCGCCGATGGATTATTGTGGCTACAGAAATGGTCAAGCTTGATGAATCCAAAGGAAATTGGCTTTGAAATGGCCTCATCTGCTCAGGACAAAGCCATTACTTGATATATCTTATAAGTGGATTTTGAGTGTGGCTAAATTATTTTAGAATTACCTCTGCTGGAAAGATGCTTGGCTGCCCATCTTCTGTAGGGCCTGAGTCAAAATGAAAGCCATTTCTCAGTAAATCGCAGGAGGGCTGTTTTAATTATCGCGGCGCCTGAACGTGTGCGTTATTGGTCGGCGTTTCGAGGCGGCACCTCCGTCAGTCCACGTCCGCTTTAGTTAACGGCGGTTGGGTTGAAAAGAAACGATCTACAGAAAAATAAACAGCAGGCACAGAGCTGCACTTACAGCGGGGGAGGGGCGGCGTGGCCTTGATTTTGAGGAAGCGCAGAATGAATGCAGATTCGTAAGCGATGAGTGTCACGCGTTGCGCTCATGCACGGTGTTGCCCTTGTGATTTGGGGACCTTCATATTCCATCCGTACAGTGTGATTCAGCTAATTATATCAAGGTGATGCCCTAGATATCGAATCAAGCCTCTCTGGGTGGAACACGTTAGGCGCAGTGCTTTGTGTACCTGGTTTGAACTGGAACAAAGCAGGACCAAACTTCCCATCTGTGCCGCGTGTTGTCCTGCAGGGGCCCCCTGCCATTCCTACTGCACGTGCACACACACCCATCCAAACACACACACACACAATCCAAACGCACACACACACACAAACACACACACACACACACCCATCCAAACACACATGCGCACACACCAGTCCAAACACACACACACACCAGTCCAAACACACACACACCAGTCCAAACACACAGGCACACGCCCATCCAAACACACACACACACACACACCAGTCCAAACACACACGCACATGTGCACATGCATGCACGTGCAGATTTCATTATCCTCTCTCAGTGGCTCTGAATGAGGTGACCAGGCAGGGAGAGTGAAAATGTGTGTGTGTGTGTATGTGTTTCTCAGTATCCATGCAGTAGAAAAGAGCAGGCCTCAGACGAGCATGGCAGACCTTAACATCATCACCTTAACACCATCACCTTAATTATCAACACCTTAACATCACCCCTCTAACACTGTCACCTTAACAACATCGCCTTAACAACAACACCCTAACACTATCACCTTAACACCACCACCTTAATATCAACACCTTAACATCAACACCCTAACACCATCACCTTAACATCAGCATCCCAGCACCAACACCCTTAACTTCAACATTTCATCACTAACACCAACATGTAACATATGCTGTGTACATCATTGCTGGGTTGGGCCTGCATTTCACTCCCCTCACAGTGATTGCTAATCATTTTGCAATGGCCACGGGGGGAGATGCCTCACTGGGATCATCAGGTTTTAAATGGTTATGACAAAGTAGCTCAACTCCTTTCAGGATGACCTTCCACTTCAAAAATGTCTCATAAGTCAGACGATGTCTGCTACAGCCATTTTGGCTCTCAGGAATGCATTTCTGCCTGACACTGCTGGAATGAGAAACTGCACTGATTAGATTCAGATGTCAGTGGGATTTCTTTTATTACTACCTTGTGTAGTGCTTTTCTTCTGCACTTACACAGTTACTTAGTGCAGTTGTTTCCCACGGTTTGGTGGTGTACGCTAAACGGACTCCTCTCTGTCTTCCTTGCGATTGCTGTTCCAGTTTTAAACCGGAGTTGCATTCTGGGAAATGTAGTCATTTTATAGTAAAACAAAAAAGTTGCTAGAGGGTTTTAAAAACTGCGTGGTGTATAAAAGGAGACAGAAGTGTGGAGAGTGGAGAGAAAAGTCACAAGGCGCGCCTCCCTGTGGAGTGTCAATGATCACCTCCCTGTGGAGTGTCGATGATCACCTCCCTGTGGAGTGTCGATGATCACCTCCCTGTGGAGTGTCGATGATCACCTCCCCTGCGCTCCTGCACATGCACGCATGTTCGAATTCGAACGGCGCCATTTTGCACTCGATGGTTGTGTGTAAGGTTTAACCGCAGAATCCCGTCCTGTCTTTGCCCAGTTCTGTGGCTCATATTCTCTATACCGCAGGCTTCGGTCCTCGGGAATCCCTGGACATGCCAGATTTTCCTCTGTTCAAGCTCTCAATAGCACCTCAGCAGGTAAGGAAGAGCTCTACAGCCCTTGATTACCTGGTACAAGGAGCTGGAACAGGAGCCAGGACTGGACCAAGAACCTCAGCTCTCTAGAGTATATACGTAAGCCAGCACGTCTGGCAACACTCCACACCGCTATGTGCATAGTGTTTGGCCACAGCTTCAAGCAAAGTGGGAGGAGCCTTATGGTGACTGTACAGTGCTGTTCCCCACGCACACCGGGTCGCCATCATCAATCAAAAAATCCCCCCTCCGCCGTGGCCTGCTTACCGCTCCGCCGCGCTCCCCTGATTGAAAACACTCATCGGCCCTGATTGAAAGGTCCGCGCCTATCAGAGGGGCCGGACGGGGGCCGACGTGCTGCTGATTGCGCACGGCGGAGGGGCCCCGCGCGCCGTGCGTGGAGGGGCCGCTTAATTAGCTTCCCCTGGAGCCTGGCCGGAGCATCCCTCATCCGCCGTCTTCACGCAGGCCATTATTCATCAGAGAAGTGCCGTTATTAAGGCATTAGACGCCTCATTTTCGGCCCGCTCGCAAAATTGCTGCTGCTACAGCTGCAATTAAAGAATGCATTAGTATTATTAATAAAGGATCACGTGCAACACCCGTGGACGGCGGTTTTCGAGACGTGCACACAAGCGCACGCACGTGCTCATTTTTAAAGCCACTAATTCTTAATTCGGAGCCTTTTAGAATTAAATATGCATATTTAATTGATGCATCGACCTCTCTACGTTTTAATTGGTGTAAATGATGAATGTTTGATGCCATCTTTATCTGGGTGCTTTCCTCTCTCAGTCACTTTTTGCATGTTTTAAGTGATTGGAAAATGCAAGCTTGCATCTTACGCCTTAGGCAGAGTCACAAGTGTCGCATTTGTTACCTTGGTCAAGCCGTTCCTTAAACGCTGTGTAAAAACTGCCTGGAGATCAGCAGTGTGTTGAGGCCTATACTTAGATCTTATAGCGTTCCCATCTATTGGTCTGCTTTGCATGTGGAGATGTGTAGATTGCTGACATTGCTTAATTCCAGCATTTTGAATCCCCCCCCCACCTTACATTCACATCTGCCCTTATTGTAATCTGACCTAGGGAAATGCATATTGCTTGGGAAAGTGTGTGTGTGTGTGTGTGCGGGCGCTTGCATGCCTGTATGTTTGCGGTGTGTGTGTGTGTGATTGCTCGTGGGCGTGGGCGCTTGTTAGAGCAGTCGTTCTTAGTTTACATGACAGCCATCCCACCATTGTGCCCTCGGCTCCCATGATGCACTGGGAGATTTAGCATACAGAAAGGTGCTGATGGCTGATGGGGCGGCGTGTGCGCATTAAAGTGAGGAGTCTAAAGAGTGATTTGAAGGTGCTTAACTTTGCAAAGCCCTGCAGAAGCATTCAGCTCTGAGCTGTTGCCACGGCCACACTTAGCAAAGACTGTGTTAAGGTGCATGTCATCTTCAAGAGCCGTCTGCTTTGTAAGGCATAAACCTCTGCTTAAGTGTGTGCATCGACGTGTGCACGCGTGTGTGGGATTTAGTAGGCCCATGCTTACATTAAGATATGTTACCAGGATGACCACATGACCTCCCGTTGACCGAGCCCTTCTGTGTAAGTCGCGTGCAGGTTGGTGCGTGGGCCTTTGGGCAGGGAAGTGGCCCCGGCTCACTCAAGCTCGGCCAGATCACACTCCGGGATTCACGGCGTCGGCTGCGGGTGGAGTTTGCGGAGTGGTGTATGTGTGTGTGTGTGTGTGTGAATGTCTCTCATTGACCGTGCCGTGGATGAGTCTCTTTGCACAGTAGCTATGGAGAGTGCAGTGAAATGATGTGTACATCGATTGATTCCTGTGATAGAGCGAATCTCATTTTGTAGCCACAGAAGCGTATGCCTCTTTCTGTATACTGCAGGAGGCCACGGAAACACACCAGGAGTGTGCATCTCGGGTTGCGTGTGTGTGTGGGTGCGTGTGTGTGTGTGTGAGTGAGAGGTATAGAGCAAACCTGTAATAAACAGGATGTATAAACAAACTAGCTCTACCTCCTCCCTTGTGTTTGTGACACACACATGACAGGCTTATCTAAAGCGCTCCGTAAGCCACTCTGCATGTGCTCATAATTGAAACGTCAGAGTGAACCGTGTGTTTCTTGACACATTTCCTCCTCATAATCGCCTCACTTTAATCTCCCACCAGTTTGGTGTGTTCTCTCCCTCTCCGTCTTCATACTTGCACACGCGGAAATCCACTTTTTGCCTTTGGTTATTAAGCAGGAGTGGATTTGTTGGGTGAAGGGGGTGGGGGGGGGTGTTTGGTGGTGGGTGGTGGGGGTATAAGCTGTCACACCTCGGTGCAGGTGATGGCGTAATGTGGGGCACAGACAGGCTTGTTGCAGGCAGACGGCCCGGATTACTACCCCGCATCTTGCTAAACAGGAGGACGACCGCAGGGAGGCCCGTGTAAAAGCCCTCTTGAAAAGAACAGCAGGGAGAGGTGGGACACCGCAGCGTGGACAGACTCAGGGGCGCAGTCCCCCCCCCCCCACCGTTTTGAGGGGGCGGGGCCGATCCGGTCAACGCCGCTGAACAGCCTCTCAAAATGGGCAGTTCACTTGACATGTCAGATGCCTCTCCGTGGCACCGAGCGCCACTGGCGGGAGGGATCGGAAAATGGCGCCACCTGCAGGATTCGGGAGGAACGGCTGTGTGATTGCGGTGGCCCTGCACACTGCTCCGGGTAAATGAGTCGAGCGTTCCTAGATCTGTCGCACACCACCACGGCTGTTTACAGAACACCAGGCTGCTTCGCCTCAGTGGAAATTCTCTCTATGCGGGGTTGCCCGTAGCTAACGGCTCCACTGGACCGTCCCACCTCAGGACTCCTCCCCCCTCCGCCCTCTTTTCACCCTCCCCCACATTTCACGGCCTCCAAATCCAGCCGGGCCCTTCCCGAAAGTCACCCTGTTGACCCTACTACCAGTCCCTCCTTTAACCCACTGAAACTCATTCTCTCTCTCTCTCTCTCTCCTACACACACACACACACACACACACACACACACTCACTCAAGTTACTCCACCCCCTATTAAGAGAAACAATCTAAATGTTAAGCAGTCTCCCGCCTCCTGGAGGTGCCTCTCAGAGAAGCCTCTGTCAGGGCCCCGCCGCTCTGCCTGGCACGCGTGGAAACAAAGGAGTGAGGTGCAATTTGGCCCTAATCATAACATCTGTACTTCTCGCCTATTTACATTTTCCCTATCAAGGCCGGGGAGAAGTGTTAATTTTAGACGAGTCTTTCTTACGAGTGGTAATTACTGTCATTACGAACGCCCCAGAGCCTGTGTGTGAGTGCTGACTGGAGTGCGGTGTGGTGTGGTTCTATAATTAATACTGAATTAATGCCTCACTTCAAGAGCCAAGGGAAGAAAGAGGATCGTTACTAGTTCGGAGAGGCATACACCGTCGCCCTGCACCTGTCGCGCCGCACCCGTCACGCTGCACCCGAGAGACAGGCGCACGCACTCGCTCCTAAACACACACCTGTCTGGATTCGTCTGCGATGCTCTTCCGGATCGCACACAGGGCAGGCCGGTGACTTTTAGCTTAGCGTGCCTTTGCTTTGCTGTGCATCTAATAGGCACGACTAGCACTCCGACTAGCAGGTTGCACTAAAATAAGATAAGATAAGTCTTTCCGAATGCTCTTTGCTGATATTAGATATTATCTAGTTCATTATCCATGTTTTCTCTAACATGTCAAGCGTGGAATAATGCTAACAAACATTTGGGGCTCCATAGATTAGTTCAACTCTCTCTTTTCTCTCTGTAACTTTCTCTCTTTCTCTGTCTTTCTCTATCTTCTTCTTTCTCTGCTCCACTCCTTTTCCTTTCCCCTCTCTCTGTCTTTCTCTTTCCCCTCTCTCTCCCACTCCTGCAAGTGAGGAGCTATGAGCCAAGGAGGAGAGCAGAGAGGAGCTCACCAGAGGAGAGCAGCGGCTCCCCCTGCTGAAGGGGAGAGCATTGCGCCCCGGGGGGGAGAAACACGGCTGCCAAATACCATCCAGAGATGAGCTCCTCCGGAGACTCTGTTTTAAATACACACACACGCAGACTCTTAACAGATACAGTCTGCAGTCAGGGGAGGTTGTATATATACAAGGGAGGTTGTATATATACAAGGGAGGTTGTATATATGCTGTGAGTCTGCTATATGAATTTGTGCTTTATACTATGGGGACTTTTTTTTTTTTTTTCCGATCGTAAAGAGGCTGAGCATCTGAAGGCCGAACGCTGTGGGGTCAGAGGAGCACACGGCGGCTGCGAGTTGAGACTTGTTCCTTCTCCGCACACCCAGCCTCGCCGTTTAGCGCAGGTAGTTCACAGCAGTTCAGACCGTTCTGCATGGCATTTAAATGGGCTCGGGAGAACCCGTCTGGACTGGGACGCGGCGCGCTACAGCAGCCTCGGCGGAGTCTGGTTTCCGTGGAGACGGGCAGTTCATATCTTCAGGAGGGTAGATGAGTGCCTAGCACCTTATGTGCACACGCCGATCGGCAAAATTACTCAATCTCCATTTTGATCAGCCGGAGTCCCTCTCTGCGTCTCTCTTTCCCTCTGTGTGTCTCTCTCTCTCTCTCTCTCGCTCCTGCACTGTAGCGGTAGTCTGCCATCTCTACCCCGGCCACGCATAGAGCTACGCCCATTAGCCTCATCTGTGAGAGGGCCAGAATGTTCCGACAGTGCCTGGCCGCCAGGCAGAAGATCATGTGAAAACATTGGACAGAGAGCTCAAGAACGACCACATTATGAAGGGGGGGAGGGCAGAGGAAGGAATGAACTGGTGGAATTGAGCCATCATCATCTCTCTCTCTCTCTCTCTCTCTCTCTCCTTCCCTCTTTCTCTCCTTCCCTCTCTCTCTCACGCTCCTTCCTGTTCTCTCTCCCTCCCTCCCACCCCCTCTGTCTCCCCTCCCCAGCTCTCTCTCTCTCTCTATCTATCTCTCTTTCTCTCTCTCTCCTGATGTTGGAACAGGGTAATTCTGACAAGTGGTGTCTAGACAGAGTGTTCAGGGCCCGTGAGTCACAGCGCCGAGGCCCCTGTCTTTGTTCTAGGGGCTGCTGGGGAAATATTAGGATGGCCTATTGGAGTAATGAATCACTTCGACACACAGCGGCACCAATATGCAGAGCAGATGGCCCAGAGTACAGCCAGCTCACAGACACACCGTCCTCACTCACTTTCTCCTCGCTTTCTGTCTCCCTCGTTTTCTCTCATTCTCTCTCTCTCACTCTTTTCTCCTCTGTCTGTCTCTGTGGTTGATTTTCATTAGTCCTGGCCTGTTCAGGAGTGTGGTTTAATGAATGCCTCTGTGGATACCCTGGGTGGCAGAGGTCTCTCTCTGTCTCTCTCTCTCTCTGTCTCTCTCTCTCTCTCTCCAGTCTTCCTCTCTCTGCAAGCGTCTAACTCACCTTCATGTGCCGTCTCTTCTTCTTCGCGCTCTCTCTCGGTCTCTCCCCCCCTCCGCAACCGTTTTACACCCCCCACCCGCTGAGGTGTTTGCGTTCATCCGGCCCCGCGTGCTATATGCAGCTCTCACGCTGTCTTTTATGCACCTATTTAGATCACCCAGGCGGCTGCCGATAAACACTAGCCGTGGACCCAGAGCCAGTGCAGACGTGTTTGGCCTTAGCCGCTTGTCCGGCCTGCCTCGCCATTTAGGCGTCTCCCTCGCTGTGATTCCATCTACAGCTAGAAAAAAACCAAAATGCATACATACCTTCTAACATGAGAGAGAGAGAGAGAGAGAGAGAGAGGGATGAGAGGAGGAAGGGAGTGCAAGGGAGCAAGACGCTTGTGCGTATTCCGCCCCGAGACCTGCTGTGCTCATGGATCCCAGAAAAAACAAGGGAGAAAACCCAAAAGGCAGGATGAAGAATTCTCTAATCGAAGTCACCTGATTAGAATTACACCCCTGCGAGAGCACAGGAGCGGCGCGTACGGTTAGCATAACAAACTGCTAAATCTGAGACATGGGGAAGCTGCGGGCGTCCCTCCCAGCATACTGAATCAATTAATAGCATGTAGAAGGCAAGTCTGATTATGGGAGGGAATGTGGGGGAGGGTTCCTGGCTGAGGTGGTTGTTATTAGTGCTGGAGAATGAGTGTGTGTGGCTGTGTGTGTGGTGTGTGTGTGTGTGTGTGCATATACTTTGTGGATACTAAATGGCAGGAAAATCTGAAAATGTTCATTGTGTTGACATTTAAAAGGACCCCATGAAGGAAGGAAACAATAAATATATTTATTTTTATGCAAAATTCCTACAGAATTGTTTTAATGTTGAATTTACTTGTAAACAAAGGTTTAGGGGTAGGTCTGCGTGTGGGGATAGTGATTATTGACATTGCTCAATTCAGTTATAAACTGCCATAAGGTTTTATGAGTGTGTGTGTAAGTATATGTGTAAGTACATGCATGCGTGTCTGGTTTTGATCTGCTGCTACCCACACACAGCTGCAGCAGTTGGGCTGGGCCCTAGAGGAAGCCCTGGCAGACAACTCACCCTGCCGGCAGGAGAGCTCCCAGTTAGAGGCCTGCATCGCCCGCTGGATCAAAGAGCACAAGTGTGTTAACCCCCCCCCCCTCCCCCTCCCACTCCCCCACCCCCCGACACACACAAACACACACACACACGGTCTGTTTGTTGTTCCTAGTCCTTTCTGTGCGCACACACACACACACACACACACACACACTCTTATGATGCATACTTAACGTGCAGGCTACTGCTTCTTTCACGTTGTCTCTCTCTCTCCCTTTTTTCTCATTGTCTCCCTCCCTCTCATCCTCCTTTTCTCCTCACACTTTTCCTCCATCTCTCCCTTCCTCTCCTGGTTATTATTACCATCAATATTAAACACTTTTGCTCTGCCATGCACATCATCAAGACCCTAAAGCAAATTGGTTTCATGAAAACAGCCCATTCATCTCGATTTTGAAAGCAGAAATATCTTTCTTTTATTTCTCTCTCTCTCTCTCTCTCATTTTTTGGTTAATGGTGAGCTCTGAGGTAATACTTTGCGCCCATTAGCCACTGATGTGCAACCCAACTTCATAAACGATCAAGGCCACCCACCCATCTCCTGGTTTGGTTGAATAATAAAAAATGCCCATAAATTTTGGTTTGTTAAGTAACGTCAAAAGAACCGCAAATTTCTCTGTACCCATGTTGTGTAAAAAGCCAAGCTATCTTTAGCTATCCCCTCCTTCCCCCAGTCGTCTCACACAGATGCATATACTGCATTTGCTTTCTCTCCTCTCGCTCTCTACTGCTCTCTCGCCCGCTCTCGCGCACGAGCTCTCTCTTAGTCTGATTACAGCTACAGCTTTTGGATTTGCAATTGAAGTCCAATCATGACACAATCAGAAAGCCATTGAGTCTGTGATCACTGTTGTTACATGCCGTTTAGCGATGCTTTATCACCTACGATTATCGCCCTGCAGATGCCCGTTCCTACCCGGACAACATTAGCGTGCCCTTATTGAGGACCTATTTGTGCCTGTGTTGGTCGAGCCTAATGAGCTGGCTGGCATGTAGCGAGATTTCCGCCTCTGCCTCTCCACCTAACACTTGCTGAACATTATCGGATCAGGTGAGGGGGGGTCCTGTGGTGTGACATAGCTCTGTCCATGAGCGCAGGGCCCAGACCGAGTATAAGAGCCGCTTAGCCCCATGGGCTAGCGAATAGCAAGGGGAAACATCCAGGGTGCAAGACCTCCCCATCCCACACCTCCCACACTAGCTGCAGCCACTTCCACGCGTTGCACACGCTGGTGTGAAGTGCGAACATTTAGCTAGTTCTCATCCATGAAGGTTCTTGCCGCTGACTCGGAGAACAAGGCGGGTCTTGAGGTCTGGACACGGCGGTACCTGTCATGTTGCTCAGCTGTGTAGTTCTACAGACTGAAGCCAATCACGTTTCTTTCTTTCTTTCTTCAAACCCTTCTTTTGTTCTGTCATTTTTTTTTTTTTTCACTTTTTTTATGTATATCCCTTGACAATTATATGTTTATAATGTGCTATTTATGCAGCTTATAGCCTGTATGCCAAGCTTCTTCTTATGCGATAGCTGTTCGTATGCCAACCATTTGCTCATACGAATTCAGCACCACATCTTATGTCATGAAGCCAGCGAACGCGAGACGCCGGGGGGGACGGGGGGGGACACCCAGGACGCCCCTGCTAAAAGTGAAGGACAGGTGAACAAGCGAGTGTGAGAAAGTTCACTCTTAGAGGAGCTGGCATCACAAACAAGGCTCCAGGTGTCTGGGGTATTCTTATTTGCCACATTTCGCACATTTCCCCAGTGCTGCATTCATTTCACATTAGTAGCACAAAAGGAAAACCGAGGCTCCTTGTTACATCATCTTGTCAGTCGCATCGTGTGTGACACCGTGCCCACCCTCAGGCGGGTGACCCTGAAAATGAAAAGAACTCACCATAGCCCCATACTACAGTGGTTGTCACTTATCCTGGTGCATATTCATGAAATTCGCTCCAGTTCACGAGAGCGCCGGCGACCGTACTAGCCTCACCTCTTCGATTCCCAGGTGGCTAGCAGCAGGAATCCGCTAGTCTCTCATGGGTCACTTATGTGGGTTTGCCGCTCGACTTCTTTACACTTGCTGCCTTCCTCGGTGTTGCTGATCTGGGGCAATGTGAGTCCGCCGCTTGTGTGTCAGTACGTCGCCACTGTCAAACCTCGAAAGCTAATCGGAGAAGCTAGCTTGCTCCCCCGCATTAGCCCTAGCAAGATCTGTTAGCATTTACTGCCCACACCCAGAGAGCTGGGAGGGCTTTGGTCCCTGAAATGGAACCATCTTTAGCATTTAATCGGTTCTTATCTGCGATGCAAGAGAACAACATTAACCAGCTCTATGTGCAAAGTCGAACGCTTTTTGCACATTGATCTTGCCGTTCTGATTGTGACCTGACTGGATGTCGTGCTGAAAGAGTTAGAATTTTGACATAATTAGCTTGACATGCAACATGCCCCAATCCCTGGTTGGGTCTCTCACATATACCCCTTTGTACAAACAATGTTCAGCTCTTCCTGCAGGTGGACCGGCTGAGTATAACGGGTTGAGTGTTCCACACTGTAGGAGGACAGGTTACATGTTAAAAGTTAGGCGTTTTCACAATGAGCACATCACCTACATTGTAATTCATCTACTTCCATATTCAAAGGACTGTGATAACTGCTTCTTCTTTCTAATTTATTGGAGATTCAGAAATCACAGATACTATGTTTCACTCCACGCTCTCCATAACTGGTAGCAGCTGGCTGTCATTCCAAAGGCGTATTGGAGAAGTGGACGGCTATTTCTCTGACAAAATATTTGACCTTTCCAGAGGCTTAATCCCCAACTAAAGAAAAGGAAATGAAAGTTTTAGGACTCATCCTTCAATGAAGCACCCAGCCACAAATAGTCCCAAAGAACTATGTATCAACATGCAAAAGTTAATGTAGCCATTATTGAATTGCTACTCAGTAAAAGCCTTCTAGATTTTCCTCTAGTAGGACAGATTCATTTTATTTGTGTGACTGTCTGCACTTTATCACCACACTGATTCCTAATTTATATTCCTGTAGCTCACAGAGGTCAACAGACATCTTTTGAGTAATCTTCCATGCGACATAGCCCTCCATGTAATATTCACACTCTGTGGTGAGCAATGCGCCTTAATGATACACACCACCATAAGGTGTTATCCTAAGACTGATAGAGGTCAAGTTATCACAAGATGGCCAAAAGCATACGGTGGCCATCTGGGTTGTCCTTTTCTCTCTTTCTTGTTCTCTGTCTCTCTCTCTCTGTCTCTCTGTTCCTGTCTCTCTGTTTCTGTCTCTCGCTCACGTCCACATTACATTCAGGCAGAGAGAGTTCATGTTATTTTTATCAGCTCCTCTTTGCCTCCCTCTGTCACAATGTCATCCGCTACTTTGCATAATGAAGAAATCCCACCGCGCCATAATGTAGAACATAATCACTTTATCCGGACCGATTTGAGACAAGAACTTGTCCACTTTTCTCCTCGATTCCAACGTGGAGAGCTATCCCTGGCACAGCACCAAAAGATAATTATACCCCAGGGATAGGGGAGAGGAGGGAGGGAGGTAGGGTGGGTGGGTAGAGGGGGGCGGGGCAGAAGGAGCGCGTGCTCGTCCCGATGAACGGAGCAGCTCGGCTTCCCATCCTGCCGCCCTTCAGAAGTGCAGCACCAACGCGCTGCTGCAGCCGCCCCTAATGGATGTGTTCGCAAGGAAACAAACAGCTCTTGTTTCCCATTAAGAGCACTGGAAGGACTGGCCGTTGCTGCAGCAGACAACGCGCGGATCAAAGTTAACGGGGGGTTCAGGAAACCCGAACTTGGATCCTGCCGTAATGCCATGCTTCTCTCTGATGTGTTGGATGCACTTCTTTTGTTTGTTTGTTTCACTTCGTCATCAGCTGCCATTAATTGGTTGCAGATGTGTTTTCAAACTAAGTTTAAAGGCAGATGTAGCACTTGGGCCAATTTAGTTGTTTCTGGATGGAATCTCCTAACATCTGGAGTGATCAGCTACCAAGGTCATTCAGTCTCTTATAAGAACTTACTTATTACTTATGTGGGGAGGTTAGAAAACATGTCTTGGTCCTTGTCTGAACATCTTTCATTATCCCAGGTTAACACCCGCACTAGTAATAATAGATGATTGCTTTGGGTAGTTTGCCATTTGTTGAATCTTCAGATGTCAACTGCGTGGAAAGTGGACAGCAGGGGGTTTTTGTCCTGATAAAGGGGAAGTAAGACCTGCAGTCCTGTATGATGACAACCTCACGGGGACGCTGAGGTCGGTATGAGCCTCACAATGCAAACACCCAGGCCCACAAACGCCCTACTTATTTATTAACAGTGCCACTTTGTTCTTGCTCTGTGCTAAAATGCCACTTTGCTAATACCTCTGTCTACAAACTGGGTCACCTGTCTCAATGAGTGCCCGTTGGCACCGGATGGAGATGGGCCCTACAGACTGGTGGGCGTGGCTAGCAGACAGGCACAGGTACCAGTGATGTGCCATGGCCCAGCTGTGCCTCTGGTCCACATTAGCACTACACTGCATTGTCAATGGACCATCAATAGATTGGAAGATGATTTTATAAAACAGTGGTCTAAGCTAAAGTGTAATGAAACCTTTTAGTTTGTTTCAACATGGTGAAAAATGTTACCGATCAGACTATTCTCACTACAAATTAGAAAGGCCCAAATGAGCATGTCAGCTATTCTGCATAGACAACCTTCTGTACATTTTCCTCCATAACATGTAATGTCGGCCAGGCCTCGGGTGCAACAGGGTCATTCTCCTGCTTCTCATTAGCCATCATGAAGTGCCATGCCATTTAAATGACATCGTTAGGATTCTGCACTTCACTGATGCTTGTGTGGGAGTGCGCACGTGCATGCGTGTATGCGTGTGTGTGTGTGTGTGTGTGTGTGT
Organism: Brachyhypopomus occidentalis; assembly: GCA_020368025.1. Classification (NCBI taxonomy): domain Eukaryota; kingdom Metazoa; phylum Chordata; class Actinopteri; order Gymnotiformes; family Hypopomidae; genus Brachyhypopomus; species Brachyhypopomus occidentalis. The sequence continues at coordinate 4,333 of JAGXOD010000036.1, read as the reverse complement.
GTGTGTGTGGAGCAGATATGTCTCAGACTATAAGAGATGGAGGATAGGGTTGGGGATGAGGGGGGGTAGGTAGATCCTGCAGGTAAAACCGGGAGAGCGAGGGAGGGGCAGAGGGGGAGGGAGTGGTAGGAGGGTTGGGGCAGAATGATCCAGCAGGTAAGGGTAGGAGAGTAAGAGAGGGGTTGAAGGGTGGAGGAAGCTCCAGCAGGTAAGGGTGGAGTAAATCAGCCAGCCCACACCGCACCCCAGTGGTGCCCCGTTCCCATTAATAATGTATACAGGCAAACTTGAACTTTGCTTGGTTTGTGCTCTAATTTGATACGCGCTCTAGTTTACCTAGTTTCCTGTTGGACTTTACAGACTGATGTAAATCTGAGTTATCGCACCTGTAAATTTTAGACATGTTACATATTTATTCTTCCACAAGGCAGCTATCACAGACAGACAGTTGCTGAAAAAATCTGCCATATTTTATTGCTGTAATAAGCATGTGAGGGTTCTAACATTATCTAATAACAAGTCGAGTTACCACAAATGCACGAAACAGGACTTGAAGGAGAGCGAAAATCTACAGAAGCAAGTTCTCTTATTGATCAGAGTTATGACTGTGTGTGTGTGTGTGTGTGTGTGTGTGTCCACCTCTGCAAGGCCATTGCTCCTACCACCATGACTGCTCATCTCTGGCTGTGATTGGCTGTGACAATTCATGGAACTGAAAATGCACTTCATCACTGTTTATGCACTGAGAGTAAATTAACTTATCATCTCTCTCTCTCTCTCTCTCTCTCTCTCCATCATTTTGGCTGTCCACAGTCACTCTGCTAATCAGCAAGCACTTGTTAATCAGCTAAGAGGTCATGTGAAGGTGGAAGAGTATGTCAGCCTGAAAGTGTGTGTGCTCACACGTGTCTTGTGCGAATGAGGGAGTGACAGAGACAAATGTCTGATTGGCCACATAAGCCATACTGAAAGAAAAAAAACAGTACAAAAATAAAACCAGGAGAACATTAAAAAGTGGGGAAAAAAGTCTTCCTGTTTAAAACATCTAATCAGTCTGTGTATTAGCAGCACATTACGGGGCTTTATATCTGTATCTTCTCTGTGTATCTTAATGATCATTCCCAGGCCTCTCGGCATCTAGGGCAATACATGATATTATGGGCTTTAATAAGAAGAAAAAACATGCAAACAATGGATTAAAAAACTCTTACATTTGTCTAACTTGGGTGACATCCATGCTCCTGAGAAAACGGCAATGCTCGAATCTAATACTCCGCAAATGTTCTTCATCAGTGGCGTGTTTCTCTGTTTTGATTAATTAGGAGAAGATTAATCGGAGGCCGTGGCTGGTTGTAACACCTGCCTGTATGGCGGACCCTCCCCCTGCCTGGGCCTTGGTAAGTGTCGCACGCTGGCCCCTGTGCCTACTTAATGACGTGCCGGGGCTTGTGTGTATGCCCTGCTCATTTGTTTTGACTCCCATTGGTTCTGAATGCCCCTCCCAGCTGTCAATCATTTTAATGATAGCATTAGAGAGGCCGCCAGCAAGATGAATCTCTCCCTTTGTCTATTTTAATCATTGGGGAAATGCGATTCATATTGGTCCGTCGATTAGGTTTTGATAGAGCTGGATATGATCGTCTAAATTGAGACGTTAAGGACGGCGAAGGAAGCTGCCAGTGTTCATTCCGCCGCACCTTCATCCGGAATTTATCATCCTCTTGCATATTATAATTATGTCTCATTTTCGTAGCTTGAGGTTTTCTTATTTTTTTTTTTGGCACGGTTTGTATATCGTGAGGTAACATATTATTTGCGTGGCTGTTGGTTTGTGGCTCATATTTCAGCATAATATCATTATGCAATTTTAAAATCGCAATCCTGTCCCTTCCAGGAGAGCGATGTGACGACCATCAGCGTGATGAGAAACATTATTAGATGTCTTAGGAAGCAGGCTGTGTCAGGGCCTGTTGTCACACTATACATCCTATTCATACATTTTTATTTCCATGCAAATGAAAGCCACTATCTTTAAATCTCTAAGCAGAAGCTGAATTAACATCTAAGTTTAGCCCGTAATTGTTGCTTTTATGGATATATATATATATATATATATATATATATATATATATATATATATAAAATTCGTTACACACACTGTATGTGTGTGTGTGGTGTGTGTGTGTGTATATGAAAGACTTGTGGTTACCCTAACCCTATATATATAAAATTCGTTACACACACTGTATGTGTGTGTGTGGTGTGTGTGTGTGTATATGAAAGACTTGTGGTTACTTTTTGTGCTGTGGTCACGCCGAGATCTTGTCCACTTTTTTCAAAACCACGCCGCCGCCTCTCCCTGGCGTGGCTTGCAGTAGTAGCCGCGTGTGTGGCAGACCGCATGCCGCCCGTCTGCTCGTCCATGGCTCCCTGCCACTCTCCCTCGCTCCCTCACCAGCTGCTCCGCCTACGACAGCTTGTCAGCCGTCACCATAGGGTCGTTAAATCAAGCCACAATTATCTGCTCTTAATTAGCAAGCGGCGAGCAATTGCAACTGCGGATTGCTGTAAACACGCCGCGAAAAGCGCTCAGACACCAGAAGGCGTCAGCCGCCCAGTAATCCAGTCAAGTTGTCGGAAAAGCTCCTGCTAATTAGTGAAATTACAGGCCTGCTGATTGGAAATTCGAGTGCGAGAGGCAGACAGCGATGCTTCTGTGGCCTTGCTTAGGACAAGTGATCTCCGCCGCACCAAATGTTTACACTGAGCTGCATCTCGAGTAAGCCGCTTCAGTTCAATCTCCGCACAGAACTTAAACACAGCCAGAGAGAATGCGAACCATTTGAACTTTTCATGGCATCTGAGGCTTATGGGGCTGTGTCTGTGCTTGTGTTTGAGTGTTTAAGACTAGTTGCAATTCTGTGGTCATAAATGAGGATGAATACAGTATTACATGTTATGATAACATAATTACTGCCGTACAAATTCCATTTTTATTTCTGAACCTTGTTATTTTTCTCTTTCCACAGAGTGTAATGTTTAAAAAAAAAAAGATTAAATTAAAAGGTTACTAGCAATGGTGGGGAATCCATTGTGAGAGGCCTTGTTTGTTGGCATGAGTGGAGCGGAAGGCCATTCCTTGGCTGCAGCCATGTTTTCCGTGCTAACAGAAGCATGGCGGATTCGACTGCAATACATGGCTGCACCAGCGTGCACATTCTCCATCGTGCACATGCTCCTGCATGCACATTATCCATCGTGCACATGCTCCTGCATGCACATTATCCATCGTGCACATGCTCCTGCATGCACATTATCCATCGTGCACATGCTCCATCGTGCATATTCTCCAACATGCACATGCTCCATCGTGCACATGCTCCTGCATGCACATTATCCATCATGCACATGCTCCATCGTGCATATTCTCCAACATGCACATGCTCCATCGTGCACATGCTCCTGCATGCACATTATCCATCGTGCACATGCTCCATGGTGCACAACTGTTCAGCATGCACATTCCCCAGTGTGCACATTCCCTGCATGCACATGCTCCAGCGCACACATGCTCCAACACGCACATTCTACAGAGCCAGACAAGCAGAAACCAGAGGAAGTGCAATTAGTACACGTCACACGGTGAAACTTCATATTTTCAAATGATGCCTTGCACAAATACTGCACATATGAAGCACTTGTGTGACACAGCCTGCGAATGGAGCATGCTGTTCTGATCTTCTGACTCGAATCTGACACTCAAGCACAGAATGAGCCCTGCACCCTTCCCCACCCTAATTTTTACTTTAATTCTGAGCTTGTACTCTTGACAGTCAATTTGTATGCTGGGAAATGACGGCTCATTACGGTGTGTTGTAGATTGTGGGATTTTGTAGGCCTGGGTAAGTCCGGCTCTCTATTAAGAAACGCTTTGTTAGTCTAACGCTGATTTCTTTTTTGTAAGAGGGTTGTGGGTCAGTTTCGCTGCTGGACAACAGTCTTTCGTATTGATTGATAAGAAGCGGTTGGATATAAATTAGCGAACGAGCATTATTATTCCAACAAAAGACTGTTCAAAGTTGTCAGGCAGGATCTTTTACATGTAAATCTCCATAATGGCCTTGTAGCATTTTGATTTCCTTTTCTCCTTGAGTTCTTTATGTGAGTTGTCATCATTAATAGGACAAAGTTTGCGCATATGTGCGTGCGTTTGGGGGGTTGTAATTAGGGGTAGTGGTGTTGGAATTCATTAAATATGAATATGCTTCTCAAGCATGATAGACCTCTTTCCATCCATTGCCTTCAGTCTCGAGTTCTTCTGTAAAGGCAAATT
>JAGXOD010000350.1:0-23360 GCA_020368025.1 Brachyhypopomus occidentalis | reverse complement strand
GGAATCAAACCAGGATACATTTTTTCCTCCCAATATCCAATCCAGCAATATTTTATGACATCCCACCCAATTGTGACACATGGTATCGGGTCGGTGCTGCCTCTAATTATAGGCGAAGGGAAGATCAGGACTACGGCTACATGATATGGACAAAATATCATACTGGGATTATATTGCTACATATTGTGGTTTTGATATGACTTGACATACTATATTAAACTATGGCACACTTGAGAGCCTTAGATGAGTCATAGCTAAAAGGCTAACCTGTATTATTTATGTTTTTTGGATCCTGTCAAAGCAGTCATTCATCAAAACACCCACAATCTGTCAGGGATCGCTCCAGGACCGCTTCCCCCCGTCACCACCAGAGGGGGAACGCGAGCTCCTGGTAGAGCGGGTTCATTCCCCCTGTCAAGAGTGTCATTCCCCTGTCACCTCTAGAGGGGGGAATGCGAGCTCCTGGTAGAGCGGGCTTTTTGGTGTCATTCCCCTGTCACCACCAGAGGGGGAATGCGCGAGCCCCTGGTAGAGCGGGAAGCCGTGTCATTCCCCTGTCACCTCTAGAGGGGGAATGCGAGCTTCGGTCCCTGGTAGAGCGGGCTTTGTCACCTCTAGTGTCATTCCCCCTGTCACCTCTAGAGGGGGAATGCGAGCTCCTGGTAGAGCGGGCTTTCGTGTCATTCCCCCTTTCACCGCTAGAGGGGGAGCGCAAGCCAACTCTTAATTAGTTGGGTAATTTGTTGGTTAATTATTCTAATTTGTTATCAGTGATGACGACCTGCAGCTGTCCGCCTTTCTACTTAAGGTGGAGGGCTGCAGGAACTCATCACTGAGTTGTTGTTGTTCTCTCTCACGCTTCTCAGTGTTGGCAACGTTTGGCGAGACTATTTCCCAGTTCTCTTTTCCAGTGTTGGCAACGTTTGGCGATTATTTCTGGGGAGCTTTCTTCCCCTTTTCTTTTTTTTGTTCCTGTCTCTTCGAATTCTTTATTCCTGCGCCCTACCCTGGCCTTCCTCAAGTTTTCCTCCCCTGTAGTTTTTCCTATCCATTCTTATTTTCGTATTACCCTTTTTCCCTGAGCAGATTTCCCCGCAGGTGTGCGACACGTTGATATTGCCGTGTATTTTGTTTTTCCCCTTTTACTAGGTTTTTGCCTTTTGCCCCACGTCGAGTTTTCCTCCGTGGGTGTTTATTATTTTTTGTTCTTTTTCCCTACTATAGACTCCCGGTATTATTACCATATTTTATTCTTTTTCTTTCTCTCGTTTCCCGTCATTGTTACGGAGGCCTCAGTTGTCCATTTTTGCGTTGTGGCATTTGAGTCCGTCTATAATAAAGATCACGCGAGTAGTCCGCTCCGGACTGCCCGCGTTACACAATCATCTGCAAGTCTGAAATTAGTCATAGCACACTATAAAAATCTGTGATTTATTTTATATTACTGGTATATTGAGTAGGCTTCGCCTTTACTGGTCCTCGTGTCACAAAAAGTGCCAACTTAAAGTTTCTATACAGACCTACTGATGTTATTTTGGAACTACTGGTCTTAATATCCGCCCATTAATAAACGCCCTGAAACAGAAGCGTGTGGGCGATGGCTGAACATTTCCCACCCTGGTAGGCGCAGCGTAGCTCTACAATCAGCCTTCCTGTAAAAACACTCGTGTGGACCTGTGGGAGTTTGGGGGATTGTCTGTTGGCCTGTAAATCTGCCCAGCATATCTCAGAATCAGAATCAGAATCAGGTTTATTGGCCAAGAATGTTTACACACACAAGGAATTTGTTTCCAGCTGTTTGTGTCTCCCTAGACAATATACAAATACTAACAAGTAATTTACAGACAGTAAACAGATAACAGTAGTATACACGGTATACAGACTATACAATGACATTACTATACAGTGTGCTTTAGTGTTATTCACAGAATAGCAGTATACAACAATAACCAGATTAAATATGTGTAAGTGTGTCACAACAATTGTAAACATGTGAAGTGAATAATGGTAATGCAGGTGAATAATGGTAGTTATATATTAATAAATAAATAAATATGGCCCATAGCTGATGATTGTGATCAGCTGTTGATGAATGTGATGGCCTGAGGGTAAAAACTGTTCCTGTGTCTGACAGTCTTCGTGGACAGGGCTCTGTAGCGTCTTCCAGATGGGAGAAGCTGAAAGAGGTTGTGACCAGGGTGTGAGGAGTCCGTAATGATTTTCTCCGCCCGTCTTCTGGATCTTGAGCAGTACAAGTCCTGAATGGAGGGCAGGGAAGCACCAATGATCTTCTCAGCCGTCCTCACTGTTCGCTGCAGTCTAATCCTGTCCTGCTTTGTGGCTGCTCCAAACCAGACTGTGATGGATGTACACAGGGTGGATTCAATAACTGCGGTGTAGAACTGGCTCAGCAGCTCCTGAGGCAGACCCAACTTCCTCAGCTGGCACAGAAAGTACATCCTCTGCTGAGCCTTTTTTGAGGATGGAGGAGATGTTGGGTTCCCACTTCAGGTCCTGGGAGATGGTGGTACCCAGAAACCTGAAGTTCTCTACAGCTGACACTGGGTTGTTTAGGATAGTGAGGGGCAGCAGTGTTGAGGGGTGCCTTCTAAAGTCCACTCTCATCTCTACAGTCTTGAGTGTGTTCAGCTCCAGGTTGTTCTGACTGCACCAGAGAACCAGCCGTTCAACCTCCTGCCGATATACAGACTCGTCGTCATCCCGGATGAGTCCGATGACAGTGGTGTCATCTGCAAACTTCAGAAGTTTAACAGACGGGTCATTAGAGGTGCAGTCATTAGTGTAGAGAGAAAAGCAGTGGGGAGAGAACACATCCTTGAGGGGCACCAATGTTGACAGTCCTTGTGCAGGACATGACATTCCCCAACTTCACTTGCTGTTTCCTACCCGTCAGGAAGCTAGTGATCCACTGACACATGGCAGATGAAACAGTGAGCTGGGAGAGTTTGGAGGACAGAATGTCTGGGACAATGGTGTTGAACGCCGAGCAGAAGTCAAGAAACAGGATTCTTGCGTATGACCCAGGGCAGTCAAGATGTTGTAGGACGTAATGCAGACCCATGTTGACTGCATCATCCACTGACCTGTTTGCCCGATAGGCAAACTGTAGGGGGTCTAGCAGGGGTCCTGTGACATCCTTCAGCTGGGCCAGCACCAGTCGTTCAAAGGACTTCATGACCACAGACGTTAGAGCAACAGGTCTGTAGTCGTTCAGTCCTGTTATGGAGGATTTCTTGGGGACAGGTATGATGGTGGAGCGTTTGAGGCAGAGTGGAACTTCACACAGCTCCAGTGATCTATTGAATATTTGTGTGAAGACTGGAGCCAACTGGTCAGCACAGGTTTTGAGGCAGGAAGGTGAGACCCCATCTGGACCTGGAGCTTTCCTGGTCTTTTGTCTTTGGAAGAGTCGGCTCACATCAGCTTCACAGACCTTAAGTGCCGTCTGGGTGGAGGGGGAAGAACGAGGTGGGGGGGTTGGTGGAGGTGTGATGCTGGTTGTAGTTGGTGCTGTAGGGTTCTGGGGAGGTGTCAATGAGTCCCTCTCAAACCTACAATAGAAGGTCTTGAGGTCGTCAGCCAGGTTTTTGTTTTCCTCAACTGGTGGGGATTGTCTTCTATAGTTGGTGATGTGTTGAAGGCCTTTCCACACTGAGCCAGGGTCGTTGGCTGATAGCTGTTTTTCCAGCTTTTCAGAGTAGCATTTTTTAGCCATTCTGATCTCCTTTGTCAGCGTGTTTCTGACCTCTTTATACAGTTTTCTGTCCCCACTCCTATAGGCCTCAGCCTTAGCCCGACGAAGCTGACCCAGTTTTGGTGTGAACCATGGCTTGCTGTTGCCGAATGTGCAGAAGGTTTTGGTTGGCACACATAGTTCTTCACAAAAACTGATGTAAGATGTTACAGTGTCTGTCATTTCGTCCAGGTTGTCAGTGGCGGCTTCAAAAACACTCCAGTCAGTGCAGTCAAAACAGTCCTGTAGATGTTGCTTTGCTTCTCTGGTCCACTTTTTCACTGTCTTCACTACAGGCTTTGCAGATTTTCTGCCTGTAGGTCGGGATGAGATTAATCAGACAGTGATCAGAGTGACCCAAAGCTGCGTAGGGGACAGAGCGATAGGCATTATCCAATACAGTGTAGCAGTGGTCCAGTGTATTATTGTCCCTGGTGGGACATTTTACGTGTTGTTTGTACTTGGGGAGTTCCTGGTTAAGTTTGGCTCTGTTAAAGTCACCGAGAATAATGAAGAGTGAGTCCGGGTATTTTTGTTCCAGACTAGATATTTGTTCTGCCAGGTTGTGGAGTGCATCGTTCACGCTGGCTTGAGGAGAAATGTAAACCCGACCAGAATGAATGAAGAAAACTCCCGCGGTGAATAAAACGGTTTGCAATTAATGAACAGAGTTTCCAAGTTAGGGCTGCAGTGATTTTTCAGCAACGTGACATCCGAACACCAACCTTCGTTGATATAAAAGCAGATTCCGCCGCCTCTCGCTTTCCCCGATAGCTCCGCAACGCGATCGGCTCGGAGTAGATTAAAGCCGGGCAGATGTAATGCGCTGTCCGGGATGGACTCGCTGAGCCAGGTCTCAGTGAAGCAAAGGGCAGCCGATCGTGCGAAACACTTGTTGGTGCCGTTGAGGAGAAGCAGTTCGTCCATTTTGTTGGGTAGAGAGCGGAGATTCGCAAGATGAATCGACGGGAGAGTGGTTCTGAATCCCCGCTTACGAAGCTTCACGTCCGTGCCGGCACGCGTGCCCCGCTTGCGTCTCCTGCGCGCTCTCCACAGAATCCCCACTCCAGCAACACATAGCTCCAAAAAACTTCCTGCAGTCTCAAAAACCGGCGAAAAACTGTTTGTAGTGGACTGTCTGATGCTAAGTAGTCGTTCTCTGGTGTAAGTAATGAGGTTAGAGCTGCATAAAGCACACAAAAAAAATAAAAACATACAAATTGCTAGAGAGCTCTGTGCCGAGGCGGCCACCCACGGCGCCATCTTGCATTGTGCATTGTGATCTTCCCAAAATTCCCCTTTAAAGTTTACATCCCAAATACAAAGACAGGGATGGGTGGATACAGACATACAAACAGCTTCGTCACACACTGCACTACCCCGGCTGTGCCGAGCAGTGGAAATTTGCTTTTTTAAAACAGTGAAGAGAAGCTTCAAAGTCTGACCACACAAGAATATCTCCCAGCAGACTGAGAGGCTGAGCTAAGTCTGATGATCTCAAACATGAAGCAATAAGAACTGGGGTGGGCTGAGAAGAGAGTATCCGTTACAGCACCGCCGCCATCTCAACTGATGAAGACCTTCAAACGGTTATGGTCAAGAGATCAATTGGTTTCTTCATTTATGATTACAAAGACAAGAGCAGTCACATTAACAAAGGCCCTGCAGACAACGCTGTTTATAAACACAAACAAACAGAAAAAGCAAGTGGGAGGGTTAGTCGTGTCACTGTATAATGGTGAGGAGGCAGAGCTCAGAGGGTTAGTCGTGTCACTGTATAATGGTGAGAGGCAGAGCTCAGACAGCATGTAAACACATACTTGTAGCAATGCCAGAAAGACCTGCTTTTACCAGCCCCAATTTAGTGGCTCTAGGGGGACTGACTAATTAAAGAGTGAAAAGAAGCAGGCACACTGTGTGGGTTATGGGACGACGAGTGCTCACATTTTTCCTCAGAGACAAAGGGAGCAAAAGAGGAAAAAAAAAGAATGGCTGAGGCTTCTTATCTGTGGTTCCCAATTTGCAATGTGAGGGCCATACATGGATAGTGAACTGCAGCCAAAAATGAATCCCCATAATATCCTTCATTTAACTCATTCTGGCCAATAAAAGAACTGACAAAGCACTGATCGACCATCTTGGAGATCTTTGACACCCAATTATCTGCTTTAAAATAAAGCAATATCTTTTATTAAGAAATTACATCCAACATAGCTTTTGCAATACCAAGCCACATTATACACACAAAAAAACTAACCAAGCAAACAAAACATCCGACATCTAGCAGATTACGCTTACATTACGAGAACTGAATAGTTTCTTTTCCACCAGTATGTCAGTGTGCTCGAATGGATGACTACTTTCACATCGTACTAAACTAAACTACGTCAGGCTACTAAACTCTACTTCACAATCTTAACTGTGTTTTATATTTATCTTAAATGTATGTATTTTTCTAAAACAATGAAAGAATAAAATGACACACGCGCTCCTAGTAGCCCACATGTCTGGGACACATCCAGGCTGCACAAGTGCCATTGACCCTTTTGAACCACCAACCACACTGTCGCCTCTAAAAAGTACCATGTATGACTTGACCATGAATGGATCAACAGTTCACTCCAAGAAGGAGACACTGCCCGTGACCACAGATGGCACACCGCCCAACTCAGGGGAATCCATGTCGCATGGCAGAGCTCTTCGCATCCTCATTCATTGTTAAATTGCAAATCTAATTTTCCCCATTTGTCTGCAGCATTACAACATGAAGCATATCTGCCATCCTGCACAGAGGTTGTCTAAAAATGGAGACTGGCAGAGACATCTGCCTCCAAAGGCATGCCATGCTTAGGGTTAGGGTTAGGGGTTAGGGTTAGGGTTAGGTTAGGGTTAGGGGCCATGCTTCGCAATAACAGCCACTGAAAAATGTTCCACTGCATTTGAATGAAAAGGACACCAATAAAGCTCTGCTCTTTTAGCGTAAAGCCAGAACCCGTTTCTGAGTATTTGCATTCTGGAAAGATATAGTGAGAAAACAGCAAGTGTTCCATCATGGGACCACAGTAAAAAGATCAGCCAGACTACACATTGAGAGAGAATTGGAATTGTGTGGAATTGTTAGTAATTAAATTGAATTTAGAAACGATTTCCATGTGTTTTTAGTTCGTGTATCCAAATTACTTAGAATTTTTTAATTTTAGGTGCATGCATTCTAAGTTACTGGACAAAGCGTTTTTTCTGATTCAATCCATAAATTAATGTTTGAAACGATATCAACAATTTCATCACTCTTATCATCTTTTCTTTGCAAATTTCTAATGCTTTTAAGTGTTATCTCGCCTTTTTTACTGTTGTAACATTGCACACACATTTTTTTCTAATCTATCTGTCAATTTTTTATTCACAGCTACTTAAATGAATTTTTATCAGCACAGGAACAAGCAGCAATTCAAAAAATCTTTCAACATCAAGTACTTTAGCATTAAATTTCCAGTGTTATATCTTTTGGTTCGGAAATGAAATATTCTCGAGAGTAGTCCTTATATCAGGTACTAATCTAAAAAATTATGATACAATACTATTTTTTATAATCTACGTCTTAGACACAATCACATTATTTGTAAAATATTAGAAAAGATCAATCGAAAATACTACTAATAGTTTGCTGGTGTGTCTCCTGTCAGCACTAAATATTTTTGTCAAGTTCATTGTATAAAATTAACAATTTGCAATACCGGAATGAACGCCCAGCAAAGCATACCAGCCTCTTTTTCTCATCAGCTAAACCATAGATTATTCTGTTTACAGACTTACAGCTCTCAATAGGAAAGATATTTCCCTTCAGATACCAATTGAAACGACTGATTGCCCCGTATGCAATGGTATATAACACGTATTAAACATGGGAATATCGGTTATCACAACGTAGCACAGACAGATATCGTTAAATACTGGATGCAAGAATATTACATGTTAAATATTTTTGTCGCGAGAGATAATTCTAACCATAATTTTAGAATGGTTCAGATGAGTTATCCTGTACTTTTTGTTAATGTAAATATAAAATGGAACAGAAACATAATTTAAATTGAAAGTACAGGTAAAAGGGCGATGTGAGGAAAATGGTCATTTCAGGAAAGTAGCTTGCGGAGTAACTGTTTAGCCTTTCAAAAAATAAAAAATTTTAACTCAAATTTCTAACGAAAGAAATTGCAGATTAGTGTTCAACTCTTACTATTGTGAATATACTCAGCTGCTCCTCACAAGTAGTATATTAAAAGGTACAATCTCAGCAAAAATAAAATTTGAAATCTCTTAATCAAAAGTGTACAACACAAAAGGCAGATCAAACGGGTTATTTCTAATAAAAGCTTTTATTAATAACAGGTCTTGCTTTTTAGACGGAGTTAGTGCGATCAGTCCTCTAACATAGCTAAACACCATCAAGTACAAGTAACAACTCACTGAACTGCAAAAATTTACTCTAAACAACCATTAGCATTGTATAAAATGAAACATTCTAAATTATGTTCTTCATATACTTTATACCAGCTAACCGTTCCTTGATGTTTTACCAACCATTCAACAGGCCCATTCACTGATAAAATATGTCAAAGTTAGCAAGAACGCTTTGCTAAAATGATGATATTGCCATTATTAATAAAAATCAAATATGCATCTAAATCTCTTCTAATGATAATTTACATACACATATTATAACATTTCTTGAGAATCTAGCTCAATTGATACAGTTGTAATAATTGAATGATTCGTTTCAAAACTTTAACACGCAAAAATTGATAGATTAAACTAACGTTCTTGTGGTATTATGAGAAGCAGTCATACATTTATACTCATTTAAAGGACCAGAACATCTTATTACATTTAATAATAGTGCTCACAATAAAAATGCCCGCTATCATTCATTTCTGCTTGCATCTACCTGTCAGGTACTTTTTCGGCAGGACCCAAAAAGATGAACATTCGAACCAAAATCATATTTTTCATACATTAGTTTGGTGACAAAAACGTGATTATATATGATCATTGATGATGCCGTGTGTATTAGAAAACTATTATAAAAATTTTATGAGCTTTGTTCTACATTAAACGGTCTCCAATATTTGATCTTCATGACCTCATTTTGTTTTCTTAATTTCTCAGATACCGGTTGGCAAGTGTGTATTTCAGATCAAACAGGTCATTATAGGTTTTAAAATGCTATTGTTTCAACTTTTTTGATCGACTATACGCGTATGTTCCACTAAATGTATCACTTGAGCTATTCATTCCTTATTTGTTTTATTTTCGATCGGTGTCTTACCTTTCCGGGCTCAATTATTCATAGAACACCCCATTTAATTCAGGACATCCCTATAAATGAATCACTTGGCATTTGATTTCAAGTAAATCGCCGTACTTGATTTGAATTACAACAATCCTATTTCTATGTCTCGTAAAAACGCTATTATTTTGGCCTGCTACCTGCACATAACACCTCGCTAAATCCACCTCAAAGGCTTTTATCGCCATTTATGGTATGTTTCTTACGACATCATGCATCATGTTTGTGCAGCTATCCTAATGCATCAATTTTATTGCTCTTCTACAAGCTGACTATATTTCTACCACATTTAAATTGCGTTCTACCCATGTCACAATCACTACGTATCATTCAAAGTTAACTTACCTTTAATTCTTCGTTTATACCACAACGTGTTCAGCATATCCAGCAGTAATTTTCATAGTTTCTTGCTAAAGCTTCGTTGAGATGTGCGAAGCAGTCCAAAAACAGGACATATCTTTTTTTTGTTTTATGTTCACCAGAACGGTAGTCTCGATAACACGTGTCGTCCATTAAATTCGCTAAAAAAACCTTTTGTTCTCAGACAGATTCTGTTTCCTGATCACAAGAGTAAAAATATGTTAGTTTACCTCAAAATTTTGTAACTGCGTTAATTATGGAAATGAAGCAGTTTGTAAATAATTAACTGGCAGTTTCAAGTGATAGGTAAGCAGAATTATTAAATTATAATACCATTCTTGTGCTTTAAAACATATGAATATTGTTTCATCTATTAAACATTTAATTATAATCCTCTGAAAGTGATGACATTACGATTCCTTGGCCGAACTACTCAGTGAGGCTTTCCATTGGTAATTCATAACATAAATCAGTAAATCAAAGCAAAGGAATTATCTGTTGAAATGATAGTATACGAGTGGTAATGGCCGAGCTATTTTTAATTGAAAAAGTAACGATATAAAGGGCAGGACGAGTACCAATATGGGCAGTTCTTACACAACAACCACATGATATTCAAAATAACGTTCTTTTTGCTGTTGCACGCTTGTTTATTCGAATGTTGTTCGATTGCTTCGTGTTAAATAAAAAATGGAACAAGCATGTCCTGAAAAGGCAAGCAATATAATCCAGTTGTGTAATAATCCTTAAATAGAAAGAACTCGATTCAGAGAGTTTGTATAAAGTTACACAACACACTGAGGACCACAATCACCTTAACACAATATGTACAGCAAATAAAAAATTATTAACACTTTCTAGCTATCATGATGCAACTTAAATAGCCTACAGTACGTTAATTTATTCTTCAATTTTGCACATGTTTGTATATGCTAATCGCTTTCTTTGGAAACATTCAATTGTGCAGTCTTTCGTTGACAGCGCAGATTGTCAGAAAACATTCATAGTAAGGACATTTTACTGGTAGTATGAAACAGCAATACAGTAATTTATTGTATTTCTAAATTAACAGGTTAAGAGCATGGTATTCCTGTGTATTTAATTACGCTATTTACAGTGCACCAGGTAGTTAATACTTAGATTACAGAACACTGTTATAGACAACGGGATTTGAATCGAGTGTTCTATTTTATATTAATCGAAACATCATCGTGCAGTTTACTCTTTAATACCTACGCACGTATCAAAATAGAACATGAAAAAAAATATATTGTAATTTTTCCTTTTTGTCATGATGGCTAACTATTTAGAATATGCTGCCAATTCAAGTGACTGCTTGCCTAGAGATGAGGGGGTGCGTTTCCCGATAACGAACGATCTTAGAGATTTACGAACAACTTTAAGAACGACGTAACTTTAAGAACGCCAATTTTACGAGTGTTTCCCAAAAGCCTTCTTAGTCTCCAAATTTACGAACGAGTTCTAAGTAGTTCTTTGTTTAGAGCGGAACTGGCGCTCTACTAAGCTGGAAGTATTCCACTGTGCCTGGAAGGATAGCCTTATTGAATACAAAGGGGCACTTACTAAAGCACGGTCAACATACCTAGCCTCACTGATCGAAAAAAATAAAAATAATCCTAGATTTCTTTTCAGTACAATCTCTAAACTTACAAAAAATCAAACCAGCGCTGAACATCAGATTCCAGGGAACCTAACTAGTAATGTATTTATGGATTTCTTCGATAATAAAATAGAGAATATTAGACTAAATATAAATCCTTTTATAGGTAATTCATCTGGTTTGTCATCTGGATTGGCTGATATTGAACAAAATCTAGCATTAGAAGAAAAGCTTGAAGCTTTTCATCCACTCCCACAACTAGAATTGGAGAAAATAATTTCATCATTAAATTCTACTACTTGCACATTAGACTCGATTCCCTCTAAATTACTCAAAGAGGTTTTTACCAGTTGTAATCGAACCTCTTTTTTTAAATATAGTTAACTCATCCATCACAATGGGTCACATGCCCAGATCCTGTAAACTAGCAGTCATTAAACCCCTGATCAAGAAACCAAATCTTGATCCTAATGTACTATCTAGCTACAGACCCATCTCAAACCTATCATTTATATCCAAGATCATAGAAAAAGCTGTGGCCAAACAGTTAAGCTTATATCTGCACAGGAACCACATATTTGAAAAATTCCAATCTGGATTTAGGCCCCACCACAGCACTGAAACAGCACTGGTTAAAGTAACAAATGATCTCCTTCTTGCCTCTGATCAAGGTTATGTATCTCTATTAGTGCTTCTCGATCTTAGTGCAGCCTTCGACACAATAGATCACAAGATCCTGCTAGAAAGGTTAGAAAACTGGGTTGGAATCTCGGGTACAGCCCTGTCATGGTTTAATTCTTACCTAACCAATCGCTATCAGTTTGTAGAGCTCGATAATATTCCCTCCAAACACTCAGAAGTGAAATATGGAGTCCCGCAAGGCTCCATCCTAGGACCACTATTATTTACATTATATATGTTACCATTAGGAATAGTTATAAATAAACATGGTGTCAACTTTCACTGCTATGCAGATGACACCCAACTTTATATATCAGCCAAACCTGATGACAAATCCAGATTAGGAAAAATTGAGGCCTGCGTAAGTGATATTAGACGTTGGATGTCGCTAAACTTCCTCCACCTTAATGGTGACAAAACGGAGGTTCTCCTTCTGGGCCCAAAGGCCACAAGACAGAAAATACCAGATCTAATGTTAAATCTTGCAGATTACCCCATTACTCCTGGCTCGGTAGGCAAAAATCTCGGCGTCTTATTCGACTCTGACCTATCATTTGATAAATACATAGATAATACTACCAGGATAGCTTTTCTACATCTCCGTAACATTGCCAAGTTAAGAAATGCATTATCCCAGCATGATGCAGAAAAAACTAGTACACGCCTTTGTTAGCTCCAGATTAGATTATTGTAACTCGTTACTGTCAGGATGCTCAAATAGGAATATAAATAAACTTCAAGTAGTTCAAAATGCTGCAGCCAGAGTTCTAACTAGAACTAGGAAATTTGAACATATCAGCCCAGTCTTATCGGCCCTGCACTGGCTCCCAGTAAAATTCCGTATTGATTTTAAAATTATTCTATTGACTTATAAAGCACTGCATGGACTTGCTCCTGACTACCTCCAAGAGCTTATCTCTTATTATGAACCCCAGCGACCACTACGATCCCAAGGTGCTGGCCTCTTATTAGTTCCATCAATTAATAAGGTAACAGCAGGGGGAAGAGCCTTTTCTTATAAGGCCCCCAACTATGGAATAGTCTTCCAGAATGTGTCCGGGACTCTGGCACAGTCTCAATCTTTAAGTCTAGGTTGAAAACTTACTTGTTTGATCTAGCATTTGGTAATTAATGTGCCCCTTTAGATAAGGTAACAGATCCAGGGGTTCATGGGCAAAAGGGTTTTTATGGCAAACTGGGGCGCTGGTGCTGTCATCCTATCACTGCACGCGGTCACTCAAGTTTGTCGACGGTGTAGTGGATGGATGCCAGTGTCTCAGGATGCTCCCAAGTCTGTGTTACCTTCTGGTTCTGCCCTTTAGCTAGGCTGTAATAATTTAATTGCCGGAGTCGCTGCCACACTCCAGAAATGTTTACATTTACTTTGTCTAACATATTCCATATAGAACTAATTGTCCCTCTTCTTCCCAATGGCTGCCCGAGAAATACCGGGACAAGGAAAGATGAGCCTTTCCCGTTACAACACCCCATACAAGCATCTAGGAGATGGTCTGGCTTGCCAGTGGATGTGCCGATGCCGTGGTTGGATGTGCCATTATCGCAAGAGGACGTGCTGATGCCAACTCCCACCTGAACATCTACTCTGAAGGGACTGTGACTACTCGGCCTGGAAGTAGAATCATAACTACAGGATTATATCTGGACTATAACTGTGGACTATAACTGTGAATGTGGACATTGCTAGCGGGCCACCCAATGGAGGATGGGTTCCCTTTTGAGTCTTGGTCCTCCCAAGGTTTCTTCCTAAATTCCTGCCATCTTAGGGAGTTTTCCTTGCCACTGTCGCCTTTGGCTTGCTCATTAGGGATCTGGACCCACGCAATTTGTAAAGCCGCTTTGTGACAACATGTGTTGTAAAAAGCGCTATATAAATAAAATTGAATTGAATTGAATTGAATTGTTGACTCCGCCTCTGCGTCTACGCTGGAAAAGCTCCGCTAGTCGAAAACCAAACCACCGATTTACATACATTTGTTCATTATTAAGACACAAAAGTATCATTGGGAAAATTACAATCATAAAAACTAACAACTAATAAGTGTTGAAATGTCAAGTATAAGAAAAAAATTAGAAGAACTCTAAAATTATTACCTTTGCAATTATGACCGATCGTATATCAAGGCTATAAATAGGGCACAAAATTAACCTTTCACATGTCATTCAAAACCATGGCAAACAAGCAAAGAAAACTAAAATTTCTATCGAGTGAATTGAGCCAAATTGTAGGCGAAGTGGGAAATACCAAAAGTATATTATTTGCAAAAGCGAGAAAGTTCCTCAATTCAGAAAAAAACAAAAATGGGACGATATTGCAAAGAATATCAGTGCCTGTAGTGGCATTAAGACAACAGGCTAGAGGTAAGGAAAAAGTGGCATGACTTCCCTAGTCAAGCCAAAAAATGGGGCAGAGCTTAGAAAGGAGAGGGCTAAGACTGGTGGAGGTCAAATGTCCACAAGTGTCTACTGAAGCTACTGAAGAGATACCAAGGGGTATAGATGTATTTCTTGAAAAATGTTTATTGAAAGTAAATGCCTCGGAGTGTATGTTTATAACAAAAATCTACCACACACAGATCACTTATTTTATTTTTTGGTGTGTCTAGGCAAAAACACGCCATCAAATGCACCGTCCCTAGCCATCTGACACACTCCAAAATTGACCCAGATGAAGGAGTCATGATTACTCCCAGGCCACTTGGCCACAATGTCCGTAAAGAGGATGCATGGCTACGTGGATTACGTCGTCTTCTTAAATAATTTATCCTATTCAAATCCAGTATCCTTTGAAGAGCCGCCATGTTCATCACACAAGCACAATTGCCTTATTCCAGGTTACTTATATGTGCTTATATTAATCAGTCAGTTTGATTGGTTAAGTTAAAACAAGCTTTATAGGCCATCTTGTAGCCAATTCTTTGCAAAGCATACATTAATTGTGAAAGTCTGAAACGCTATAAACTACACGATGATGAACGGAGATATTTAACTCAATATTGGGAACATATCAGCTAATGCTAAAAAATTCAAAGTAGTACATTTGATTTTTGGTGACACATAATGTGGTATATGCGATATAATTACTTAAAAAACAAATACACATAAACGCAAACGTTGTAATGCCGTACTTAAAACCAGCGCCTCTATCCTTTTTGAGGAAGAACTGCACGTGAGCTTCGAGTTAATAAGTACTTGGTGAGTTACGAATGGGTCCGAATATTCTTAAGTTACGAACGACTATAAGTACGACGTAAGTTACGAAGGGTTTCGTTTCCCAAAACGTTCGTAACTCTAAGTACTTCGTAACCTCGTACTTAAGAATATTCTTAAATTTACGAGTGTTTCCCGAAACCCTTCGTAACTTACGTCGTACTTATAGTCGTTCGTAACTTAAGAATATTCGGACCCATTCGTAACTCACTAAGTACTTATTAACTCGAAGCTCACGTGCAGTTCTACCTCAAAAAGGATAGAGCCCGCTAATTTCACTCGCGCTGGTTTTGAGCACGGCATTACAACGTTTGCGTTTATGTGTATTTGTTTTTTTAAGTAATTATATCGCATATACCACATTATGTGTCACCAAAAATCAAATGTACTACTTTGAATTTTTTAGCATTAGCTGATATGTTCCCAATATTTAAATGTCTTCATGGTCTTGCTCCTCTTTACCTCAGTGAAATGATAGTTAGATATGTTCCAGTCAGGTCTTTCAGGTCGTCAAACAGTAATCTACTGGTGATTCCTAAAAGCCGATTAAAGATTGGTGAGGGTGCCTTCAGCCGTTATGGCCCAAAACTCTGGAACTCTCTTCCTGAGGAGCTCAGAGACATTTCATCCCTGCATAGCTTCAAGAGGGGTCTTAAAACCTTCCTGTTTAAATCTGCTTTTAGTTAAGGTATGTTTGTTGTACCAGGTTTCCATTTTATTTCCATTCCATTTTATATATCATTTTATTTAGTTACATTTTATGTTTGTTTTAATTATTTTAATAGTTCTATTTATTATCTTAAGAATTTGTCGTTTTATTACCTTTATTTTATTACCTGTTATTACCTGCTTGTTTATTTTGTTTATTTTGTTTATTTTACTTCATTTAATTTTATTTATTTTTTATTATTTCTTTTAATCTCTGCTTCATTTTAATGTTTTGATTTATTTAATCTGTAAAGCACTTTGAGTTGCATGTATGCATGAAAGGTGCTATACAAATAAAGATTATTATTATTATTATTATTATTATTATTATTATTATTATATTGAGTTAAATATCTCCGTTCATCATCGTGTAGTTAATAGCGTTTCAGCCTTTCACAATTAATGTATGCTTTGCAAGGAAATGGCTACAAATTGGCATATTAATCTTATTAAGCTTGTTTTAACTTAACCAATAAAATTGACTGATTAATCAGTAGGCATATAAGTAACCTGGAATAAGGCCAGCAATTGTGCTTGTGTGATGAACATGGCAGCACGTCAAAGGATATTGCATTTGAACAGGAGACATTATTTAAGACGACGTAATCCACGAAGCTATGTAGTTCGCCTGAATGCGGCACGGCGTTTGAATACGACTCCTCTAGATCTTCCAGACGATGTGCTGTGTGACAGATACCGGCTGCGTAGGGGAGATCATGGCTCTCCTTGAACTTGTACAGGAGGAGCTGGCTAGAGGAACGAGGAGAAATTTTGCACTTAGCCCCACGGTGCAGTTACTGACAGCCCTCCGATTTTATGCCACAGGTGGGTTTCTGCAGACTGTTGGTGATGCCCACGGACTAAGCACAGCTGCAGTATCTAAATGTGTGCATGCTGTCACTAAAGCATTGCTTCGCCATGCAGCAACATACATAGAATTTCCTAGGACTAGTAATATGCGGTTTTTTCGGACGACAGGCGGCCGGTCAACAAAAAAAAAAAAATTTTTTTTTCCGACGACAGGCGGCCGGTCAACAAAAAAAATAAAAATCAAGGGGACAAGTGCACGTCACCTCACTGAGCATCAATGTGAGTTGGCAAGCATATGTCCTGGTTAGTATAGTGGATAGTATCTCCGACTGTCACGCGGAAGACCGCGGTTCGATTCCCCGATGGGCTTTTAGCGCATGGCAGAGCAACCTAGACCACACTGCATTTCAATGGCAACACATTTTAACAACGGAGCAGCCATTTGTAGCTCGAATCCTGGCACCATTTCAGGATCAGTTAGGGCGGCATAAACATTGGCAGCACAAAGTTGCAAATGGCATGAGATGCATATTCAAAACTGGCAAGCACGAAAAGAAGAACAGACAGTCTCTTTCCACACTTCCAACAAGGGATAAGACACACACATCTCTACGCTGCAAGCACACTGAAAAAAATGATTTGTTGAATTTACTCAATTTTTTCATGACACGATATTGCAAACTATAAAATTAATTAATTTTTGTTCAATTATTTTTGGTAATCTTTAATTAAATAAAATGTTTACTTCTAATTTAAATAATTTAAGATATTTCTGCCCCATTATAATTGGTAATGTTCATTCATAAATTATGATTAAATCCAACTACATCAAAGTTGAAATTACTTTATTGTCTTTAGCGGCAATTAATCATTATTTTACTGTTAAATCTTAGTGTAATACCACTCTAGTAACTACTTACATTTATTGCTTTTCTTAGGCTATGTTAACAAAAAACAAAACTTGAAACTTTTAAAAATCTTTATTAACAATAAAATTGTTATAAAACCCACATTTTACAGTATATTCATCAGTATTTCCATTTTTTTTTTTTTGTTCACAACTGAACACAATGCATCCATGCATGTATTACTGTCATATACTGGTAACTGAAATCATAGCCAATGAGTGTGAAAAACACTTACACTTAGTTGTTACACCTTTCATCTACATAAACATAAAACATAATACATATACATATACATAATACAAACTTAACTACATTCAGAGCCATGTAACAGAAGAAAATTAGCACTGCACCCCTAGAAGGACATCAGTTTAAACTTTCTGTCATTGAGAGTCCAACCTGAATTCAAGTTGATCTGAAGGTTGATCATGTGTGAGCCAGAGCTTTACTAAACCAGCATTACAAAGCCAAGAAGGAGGATGATGCCAAATTAGCAGCCTGCAAGACAAAACAAACTCATGCAAATAAGTTATTTGCAGTAACAGGGGTTTCGGTTGTCCATATTACTCAATGTTAACATCTACCACACACAAAGAGACACTTCCAAGCTGCCAATGCAGTGTCCAAAAATTATGATTATATAACCCTTGTGCTTTTGCCAAGACCTTAAAAAGCCAAAAAAGTGTACTTTCACCCTGACATAGGGAGTGCTATGTATGTATATATGAAACATACAGGTTTTTGTGTTGTTATTGCAGTGGAGTTATGTTTAATTTGTGCTGACAGTGCCATCAACAGAGCCATAAGTTGTCCATTAATCTAAACAAGGCTGTTCAACTGTTGCCTGTTTATTGGAAGATAATATCAGGGAGTCTAGATTATGTCCACTTAGCTGGTGGTAAGGTAAAAGATGCTAACGTGATGCTAACTGCATTTATCCAGTGCTATAATGCAAATAGGTAAATATTAATGTTGGTAAATGTGGAGTGATTGTGAGGCTATATTGAATACATTCTAGCATATTAAATCAAGCCTACCCTGGTGTGCTTTATAGCTGAGCAGTCAGTACCTGGCTTGCATTTACAGTCCAGTTTTTTTCCATAGCATCCACCTTGTGCTCCGGAACACACCCGTGGGTCTAATAACTAGAATGTATTTTTCGGGAAGGCGCGCCACTCTCCGTCTGCGTTTAGAGTCCCACAGAAATAAACTAGGCTAACATGGTGCACTCAAAATCCACTATGAATTAAATACCTGATCACTCACTCCAACCCCAGACGACGTGCAGATAAATATTTAAGATACATCTTTGTATTGATTAGCGTTAGGTCGTATTTCATTAAACTTTACCTTGGCTCCCCTGACTCCTAGCTAGCATGACTTAGCCTAGCACCAGCTTTGCTTAGCTGGAAAGGACCATGGGTGTATGTAAAGGAGTCAAAAAATAACGGTGTGCTTAACATTATTTAAAATTAGAAGTAAAAGGTCTGTGTAGCGAAGTGTACAAAGAACACTAGAGTTTAATGTACAGCTAGCTACAAGCTTATGCCCAGTTAAACACCATAACAGCAGACTTATTAGCTAATGCGTTTACCTGTTATTTACACATACATTTTCACATTTTAGTAAGGACTAAACTGTAATAATATACATGTAAAACGCGGGGCTAAGACAAAAAACGCTGTACTTACTTTTTAAAATGCTTCTTCTGAAAAGGAAAATTCCCACTGAAGCGGTGTTCCAAGATGGCCGGTCTCCTTGTTTTTTCGCGGCGCTTTTTGGAGCATGCGCAGTAACTAGAATTGTACATTTACACAAATTTTATGTGAATTTATTAAACAATGAAAATACAGTAGTTCAAATTTCAACCATTTAGTGCCACAATTATTCATAATATATATGTTAGATTTAATTACAATAAAAAATAACATAATATGGCTTTAAAAATATATGTTACATTTAATGAGGGCCAGAATCACTTTTTTCAGTGCAGGAGTCGAACCTGCGCGGGGATACCCCATTGGATTTCGAGTCCAACGCCTTAACCTCTCCTGGAGTAACATCAGGATCAATTCCTTGGACTTCCTCAGGCTTAATGACGAGTCCACAAGTGTCATTGCTTCTGCGTTGCAAATGGGTTGAGAAGTAAATTCAAATACATGAGTCTCCATGATTGAACAGCATCAGCATGCGACTGATTAATGAACGAGCGTCTGACCATCTTTGGGGGACTTGTCTATCTTTTCAAAAGGTTTCTGCTGTCCCGTGTGAGGGTCGAATTTACGGCCTTCAGATTATGAGATTGACGCGCTAACGAGGCAGACGAAAAGCTAATGAGCCAGTCCCGGGTGAGGGGCTCCTTAGCGAGTGCCGGGTGGCTGGGCCTCTACCCTTGGGGCCCGGCTGGGCACAGCCGAAAGGAGACACACATGTGTCCACTCTCCCATGTGTCCACCACCTGTGGGAGAGGTAGTACTCGGGGTCTGGTGCATTGTGGATTGGGTGGTGGCCGAAGGTGGGGGCCTTGGCATACCGATCCCAGCTCTGGGGACATGGAACGTGTATATTTATGAAATATAAATGAAAGAATGTAGAAAAAAAATACATTGAACAATTTTTTTAGCAGTCATGTACTTTAGGCTATCTTTAAAATAGCTAACAATATAAATAAAACGTTAAATGATATAGAATGTCTTAACGCTGACAATGTATGTATTCATTTATACAGCTTAATATAATTACATTTAATAATTCGCTTTTCTGTCACAGAATTTTATTCCAGGAACACAGTGTTTTATGCGCAAATGCCGCGCAAATCTGATGCATGAAATACGTGTTCCCAGCAGCCTTTGCCACATATACATCATTACGGTGATTGGTCCAATTTGAATTGGTCCAATTTGACAGTTTGGATTAGAAAACATCGAGCAGCTGCGGATATTCCGGCTAACTCTAAACCCTAACACTTAGGGTCGCAGCGATCCAGCCGTGCGACTCAAGAGGTGCTTCTGCAAGTAGCTAACCATTTAAGGAACAAATTGTTGATGCGTTGATGTTATTCTGTTGGGTAACTTTCAAATGTAGCTCAGGTCTCGAGTCATACTAACCGACATGTTCAGGGTGATTAGCTGCTTAGTGGCCTTAATCTGCTGATACAAATAAGTAGCCGGAATTATTAATTTAGCACTAACTACACTGCACTATACCAGCTTAGTTTACAAGTGTACAAACATTGCTAACTATAAGTGTACTAACATTGCTCACTGTCCGTGGTACCATTGCTAACTTCGCCAGCGTTGAGTAATATGCTAATCAGCTGTGTGAACGGCCACGTAGCTCGCGCGTTAGGCTGATTTATTCGATTTGATTTATAAGTTTAGTTGGTTTATACGTTTAGTTCCCGCGTGTGGCGATTATCGTGGCAACATGATGGAGTCCTGCTTCAAAGATAAAGGCCGAAAAGTGCGTAAGGCCGAACTCATCGTCGTAGAGGACCTGAGGAGAGACCTGCGCTCCGAACTGGAGGAGATCGCTGACGCTGAGGTGGGATCGCCTGTCTCCACACTGATGCGATGGCGATGCGATATGAAATGGCTTCTTGGACAAACGTTTGTCTGAACCCTTTTACAGGACTCCGACAGCTTGGAAAAGGAGCTGCTGCAGGTGTATCTTCGCATACGACCGTTCACCCCGACGGAAATACTGCGGTCACGCCATCTGCACTTCGCAAAAGATCGGTCGCGCTATCTACAGTGAAAGCTCACTGAGGCGCATACACGCGGTATTACGGTAGCGCGTTTGTGAAACGACGCAGGGGGAAAAGTGCAGAGATTGAAATGCTATGAATTTTTGTTCTGTACCTTAATTAAATATATCTAAATATGTTCATAATTTGTTTTTCAGTTATTTTTACTGTAGGAAGTCATAGGATACCAAACTCAAATAAGAAGTTGGCAAAATCCTACTTGGTTTGGTTGATTTGGTTACATATATTCACTATTTGGAGCTCTATAAAATACACAAATCAAATTATCAAATCACTCCACTATATTCTTCAACAGCACTTCCTATTGTACCATTGTAGTGATTTGCAAGTGTTTTTACTGTGGCATTTTGGAATAAGAAGCTGGCAAAGTCCTGTTACATGGCGATTTGGTTGCATATGTTTGCTATTTGGACCTCTATAAAATAAAAAAATCAAATTGTTATCAAATCACTCCACTACATTCTTCAACAGCACTTCCTAATGTACCATTGTAGTGATTTGCAAGTATTTTTACTGTAGCATTTTGGAATAAGAAGCTGGCAAAATCTTGTTGCATGGCGATTTGGTTGCATATGTTCAATATTTGGACCTCTATAAAATACACAAATCAAATTGTTATGAAATCACTCCACTATATTCTTCAACAGCACTTCCTATTGTACCATTGTAGTGATTTGCAAGTATTTTTACTGTAGCATTTTGGAATAAGAAGCTGGCAAATCCTGTTACATGGCGATTTGGTTGCATATGTTTGCTATTTGGACCTCTATAAAATAAAAAAATCAAATTGTTATCAAATCACTCCACTACATTCTTCAACAGCACTTCCTAATGTATCCTTTGCATGACTTTCAAGTGTTTTTACTGTAGCATTTTGGAATAATGAGATGGAAAATATATATTTGAAATAGGGAGTTACTTTTTTATACACATCGATTTAAGATCTGCAGGAGGAGGAGGATGTGCAGGAGGAAGATCTGCAGGAGGAGGAGGATGTGCAGGAGGAGGATGTGCAGGAGGAAGATCTGCAGGAGGAGGAGGATGTGCAGGAGGAGGAGGATGCAGGAGGAGGAGGATGCAGGGAGGAAGATCTGCAGGAGGAGGAGGATGTGCAGGAGGAAGATCTGCAGGAGGAGGAGGATGTGCAGGAGGAAGATCTGCAGGAGGAGGAGGATGTGCAGGAGGAGGAGGATGTGCAGGAGGAAGATCTGCAGGAGGAGGAGGATGTGCAGGAGGAAGATCTGCAGGAGGAGGAGGATGTGCAGGAGGAAGATCTGCAGGAGGAGGAGGATGTGCAGGAGGAGGATGTGCAGCAGGAAGAGGAAGATGTGCAGGAGGAGGAGGATGTTCAAGAAGAGGAAGATGTCAGTGATGACAGTAATCAGGAATTCTTCACCCAGTCTCTTCCTTCACCACCATCATTCTTTTTCATTCCACATTCTGCATGGAGAAATCTACGAAGAAAACATAAAAAAAGCAGCTTTTTGGGACTGCAATGGACAAATGTTATTGCAAAAGGCATTCGCTCAGTACATCCATACTGCAGTTTTGCATTTCTAAGCCACAGGGTTAAAGTCATTGGGTCAAAACGGAATACTCCTCTTTTTAAATGCTCAGGGTATTGTTCATTTAATGACTGCCCTGTGGAAGTAGAAGTTGTAGTGCATAGTGAGGCCACACTTAAAGCATATGTGTCCTTCAGAGGTGAAATGGCAGTGCACAGCAGAAGTGAGCTGAAAAGGAGACCTGTGAGAGCAGAAAATCAAGCACAAATATGTCAGCAGCTTGTATCCATGCACCCAAGAGCTCTTTATCTTCAAAATATGCAGAAATTAAAGAGTTCTGTATTGGAGTCTGGATGCAGAGATGAAGCTCCAACTCCTGGGGTTCTGAAGTCTATCTCTTGGAGACAAAGACGTAAGGAGAGGAAACATCAAATTGAAATTCTGAGTCTCCAGAAAATGATCGATGAAAAAAACTGACTCATCTCATGAGGTTCTTCAAAAGGTGTCTCTCCTTCCAAAAGGTGTAATGCTGTGGTCCAAGAAGAGCATTGACATTTTCCACAGGCGATCAAAAGAGGACATAGTGTACCTAGATGCAACAGGGAGTATTGTAAAAATACCAAATCCAGCTCAGGACTCTTCTATGTGTATGAGCTGGTAGTGAGAAACCAAAGCAAG
>JAGXOD010000348.1:0-21769 GCA_020368025.1 Brachyhypopomus occidentalis | reverse complement strand
GCAATGTTTTCAGAAATCGCTGACAAAATATCTGTTGGCTCTGAAACAGGCGAGCCGCGATCTCTCCCAAGTGACGAACTGTAAGCAAGAAAAAAGTGAGCTAACATCCCGTTTCTGGTCTCGTTTCAGTGAGGTGTGGAAAAGCCTCGGAGGGATGGAATTGGAAGAAGGCGACACTAACCCTTTATTCCTGTCTACGCTCTAAATAATTGTAGACCAGATGTTACTGCCGTGTTGAAAATGCAGTTGAGTGACAGAAATAATTTAAAAATAAAAAGAAGCAGGTCAGAAAGTTAGAACTCTGGAGTCTGATGGTTTGTTTGATGCAAAGAATAAAGCATGTTTAAATGTTCAGCAGGGAGGATCCGCGAAGGGGGAGGTGGCCGCCAACAGGGCGCTCCTCCGGCCGTAAGCCCGGCCGTTGTCATTACTGCGGAAGGAGGGTCATTGGCAGAATGAATGTTATAAGAAATCACGCGATAAGCAAGAAGGCAAGTACAATCCGGTGGGACAAAATTCTCAGTCGAATCAAAGCCCAGCCCGCCAGCCCCAGCCACGTAATGGTGAGGCTGTGCAGCCCAAACCTCGCTAGGGGTGCCTACAGAGTAACACGCCCTCGACCGTCTCTATGCTGCATCTGTCCTATGCGCCTGACTTAAATTGTGAGCTTCCTACTATTGTGTTGAATGTTGGTGGAACTGACTATTCTTTTCTGCTTGATACAGGTGCCACTCTTTCCTCACGCGGCCCCACATACGAGGGTCCCCTATCATCGCGGTCGATATGCTCTGTGGGAATAGAGGGCACCCTTACTCTTCCCCTACACCCCTCCTCTGTCTGTATTTTGTGCAGACGACGAGCAGCTACCCCCCTTACCCACTCCTTCGTTTTTATGGCTGATTGTCCTTTTAACCTTTTAGGTCGTGATCTCATGAGTATTTTGGGACTGTCGCTGTCTTTTAGTGGCTCGCATATGGTCGTGGTTTCGTCGGACGACGCAACACCCGCTTCCTCTTCTCTGCACATGTCGAGAGTTCCCAATTTAGCGTGCATATCTGTTGCTTCACACTCTATTTTAGAGTCTGTTCCCCTGGTCTGTGGGCTGAGCATAAGAATGATGTGGGGCATGTCGTTTGCTCTCCCTATGAGGCGACTGTCAAACATCTGCAGCCTGTCTGTGTCCGACAGTACCCACTCTCTCCTGCTAAAGAAGCAGGCATTGATGTCATTCTCTCCTCTCTTCTCGAGCAGGGCGTTGTGGTTCCTTGTGCAAGTCCATACAACACTCCAATTAACCCGGTATTGAAGCCGGATGGCTCATGGCGTTTCACACAGGACCTTAGAAAAATCAATGAAATTATTGTGCCTGTAGCTCCTGTTGTTCCTGATGTGCCATCTATAATGGCTTCTATTCCATGCCACCATGCCTGTTTCTCGGTTGTTGACCTCTGCTCTGCTTTCTTCAGCATTCCAGTGGGCCGAGACACTCAGCCACTCTTCGCCTTCACACACAGGGGCCAGCAGTATACGTGGACCCGCCTACCACAGGGTTACATTGACTCACCTGCAGTCTTTGCTGCTGCCGTAAGAAATGCCCTGGCCGACCTGGTACTGCCAGCCGACTCGCTGGTCTTGCAGTATGCAGATGACCTTTTGACCTCTGCCATCAATGAGGAGGTTTGCCAACACGCTACTATGGCATTGCTACAGCACCTGGCCGCTAAGGGTTTCAAGGTCTCACGTACCAAGTTACAGTTTTGTTTGCCTACTGTGGTGTACCTGGGTCATGAACTTTCTCAGGGGATGTGCAGACTGACGAGTGATCGCATCAAGGTCATCGTGGACACACCCCAACCTGCCACGAAAACACGACATGATGGCCTTCCTGGGGCTAGTGAACTACTGCCGCCAGTGGATACCCGACTGCTCGCTGCATGACAAGTGCCTGAGGTCTGCTATAAACCACTCTGACTCTCCCTCCACAGTTATCGTCTGGACAGACGAGATGCTGGATGCATTCAAGGCCTTAAAGACTTCCCTGTGCCAGGCGCCGGCCTTGGGCCTGCCGAACTATCAGCTGCCGTTTCACCTCTGGGTGGTGGAGGCTGGGGGCACTGCCTCTGCTGTTTTGGCTCAGGAGCACGGTGGGGGCCTTCGACCATGTGCATTTCTCTCCAAAACACTAGATTCGGCTGCCAGGGGTCTTCCTGCCTGTCTGCGGTCTGTGGCTTCCTGTGCGTTGATGGTGGCTGATGCTGAGAGGGTCGTTTTATCTCACCCCCTTGTGCTGCATACTTCACATCAGGTTCAACATTTGCTTCGACACTTAAACACACAACACATGTCGGCCCAGCGTCGCTCTGGGTATGAAGCTACGCTTCTTGCGACAGAAAATTTAACAATCAAACCAACTACCTCACTGGACAATATCGCGCAGGCTCTGCACCGCCTTATTGATAAAAGAGGGGACATGCCTCTGTCCTGTGAGCACGATTGTTTAGAACGCATTGATGTTGAAACAAGCATTAGGCCTGATTTATCTTCCGTCCCGCTGCCCTCTGGTCGGCAGCTCTTTGTTGATGGTTCATGCGCTAAACCTTCAGATGGTAATTTCCTGTGTGGATATTCTGTCTGTGAACTGCCAGATATTGTTTTAGAAGCTTACGCTCTCCCGTTTAAGTTTATGCCCGGGACGCGGGTGTGTGGAATCCCCTGGCTGTTCTGTTCGGATGGTTGACACCTTATATAACCATGTTAATGCCTGTCTGTTTGATCTTACTTTTGGTCTGTGTATGTGGACCGTGTGTCTTCCAGTGTTTGATGAATCGTGTATATGCATTAGCCCGCTCATTCTCTGTGCCTGAGACTCAGTATGTCGCTATGGCCGCCATATATGATGAGCCATGTTAAGATGATGTATAACCTTTTGAGTAGTTAAGACATTAATACTTATGATCAATATGTTTATTAATCATAAAAGAGGGGATTGATAGATATTTAGGCCCCATCTCATATATTCTGTGTGTTATGTGTACGTGCATAAAACATATTCTCATGTTCTCGTAAGTTTTGAGAACATCCTGTACCAAATGAAGAAGTCTTTGTGTCTATGTTAGTCTTCACGAAAATGTCATCTCGACCCGACATGTCGTCCCGACTTCTGCATCCCCTTCCTGTCATACTCCCTGTCTATTTTCAAAACATGCTTAGTGATGCCAAATAATATGTCTATGTCTGTATGTTGTAATAACACCCCCTTATGTTCGCACGCAACCTATCTGTATAAAAGGAGTACCCTCCCTCATATCGGGGGATCTCTGGTGAATAAACTTATCTCTTATACAAGAGTGCTGTTTGTTCTCTCTAGTTCCCGGGCGCCCACTGCACAGCACAGATCGCACAGACGAGGACGAGGTCCAGTTAAGCTTATAGTCTTACACTGATTCTAATTTAGATCTTGTATGTATTTCGGAAACGTGGTTAAACAAACTTTCTCCTACTGCGTGCCTTAATATTGCTGGGTACAATGTGTTTAGGAAGGATAGAAATAAAGGCAGGGGTGGAGGATTATTAATCTACGTTAAAGAGAAGTTAAATTAAATGTAGTTCTATTGAATGGTTGCAAGAAATGGATTTAGAATGTATTGGGCTGAATGTTTCGTTGTCTCCCGAAATGTCTTTCATTGTTATCTGTTTATATCGACCACCATCATCTAATAGTTTATTTTATGAACATCTTTATAGCATTCTTAAAGAATGTGATGAAAAGAAAGAATTAATACTTATGGGTGATTTTAACATCAATTGGGAGAATAAACTGGACAGGAAAAGACTTAAGGAGATAACAGATAAGTTTAGTCTTACACAGCTTGTACAAGGACCAACAAGGGTAACCAAATCTTCTCAGACACAAATTGATTTAATGTTTACAAATAGACCAGAGAGAATTACTAAATCTTCCAATTTGCTAACAGGTCTGTCTGACCATAATTTTATAATAGTGGCAAGGAAATTAACCAAAAAAACGGTTCAAAAATATTATTAAACCAAAACATTATTATCAAAGAATTCCAAAAAGTGAAATGCATAATCTTGAAATTGCTCTAAAACAAATTGACTGGCTTAATATTTTGTCTTGCAAAGATATTGAGAACAATTGTGACATCTTCTTATCAACAATTAATAAAGTAATGTCCTCTTTTTTTGCTAGGATGGTACAGTCCAAACCTAGACAAAGGGAGACTTTACCATGGCTTAATGATGCCCTCTTGCAACAAATGAAAGAGCGAGATATTGCACTAAAAAGAGCACTGAAAACAGGTTTGAATAATGACAAATTTATCTTTATCTCTGCGAAACAAGGTAGTAAGGAATATAAGGAAGGCTAAAGCTGAGTTGTTTATTAAAATAATTGATGATGCAAAGGGAAATGGGAAAATGATTTGGAAAAATCTTAATAAATTAACTGGAAGGAATAATGATCAGAGAACAAAGGAATATGAACTCAAAGTAAATGGAATCTTAATTCAGGATCATGATAGGCTTGCAAATATTTTAAATAATTTTTTTATAAATTCAATTGAGCAGCTAACCCAGAATTTCTCTCCTAAGACTATGTCTACACCCATTAATGATGCTCTACCAATTTTTAGAATAACAGAAATAACAGAATCTGCTGTATTAAACATTATAAATTCGATAAGAGAATCTAAAGCAAAGGATGTTTATGGTCTGGACACTACATTTTTAAAATTGTACAAGGATATTCTGGCTAGTCCTATTGCTAAATTGATTAATCAATCAATTAATCAAGGAATTTTTCCAAGTGCATGGAAGTCAGCTGTCATAACACCCATTTTTAAGGCTGGTGATCGAACAATTGTAGAAAATTATAGACCTATTAGTATTTTACCTGTGGTTTCTAAGGTGGCTGAGAAGTGGGTGGTACAGCAGTTGACAGCACACCTGAATAAAGGTCATAATTCTCTCCATTCAATGCAGTTTGGATTTCGTTCTAAACATTCAACAGAAACAGCCGTTTGCTATTTTCTTGAAAGTGTAAAATCAAAGTTAGATGAGGGTGGGGTAATTGGAGCAGTATTCTTGGATTTAAAAAGGGCATTTGATACTGTAAATCATGATGTACTTTTGTCTAAATTATCTAGTTTTAATTTTTCTATGAATTCTATTAAATGGATAAACTCATATTTATCAAATAGGAAGCAAATGGTACGTGTTGGTAAAACTCAGTCTGCATACCTAAATTGTATAACTGGTGTCCCACAAGGATCAGTATTGGGCCCTATTTTGTTTAGCCTATATGTTAATGACCTGCCGTCAGTTTGTTCATCTGCAAACATACAGATGTATGCTGATGACACCGTCCTTTATGTGCATGCTAAAATAAACAGCAAGCTGCAAGTGAGTTAACTGCAGCTATGGTCCTAATCTCAGATTGGCTAACAAATTCATGTTTATACTTAAACATAAATAAAACTGTCTGTATGTTTTTTTCATGGAAATTGACAGAAATGGTTCAAGCTGACGTGCTGGTTAGAGGAGAAAAGCTTAAGTTGGTGTCTGATACCAAATATCTTGGAATCATTCTAGATTCAAACATGTCATTTAAAAAGCAAGTTAAAAAAGTGATAAATACTATTAAATTGAATTTGGCTAATTTCAGGCACATAAGACCATATTTAACAACAGAAGCAGCTAAACTTTTTATGCATGCTATGATTGTCTCTCATATAACATACTGTTTTACAAGCTGGTCACAAACAAGCTTGTCAATTTTGAAACCTATTGAATCTCTTTATAAACAAGCATTAAAGATATTAGATAAAAAGCCCAATAGTTATCATCATTGTCATATAGTACAAAAGTATAACTTACTCAGTTTTGATAGTTTGAAACATCTTTTAGATGTCTGTCTCATGTTTAGGATTTTATATGGGTTTGCTCCTCCTCCATTGAGACAGTTTGTAAAACAAAAAGATAGCAGGGGTAGTGTGGTAACAAGATCATCTATTAGAGGGGATTGTATTGTACAATATAGACGGAGCAAGTTTGGGCAAACAGTTTTTTCCATTAGAGTTAGCCAATACTGGAATGGTCTACCAAGTTAAGAGTTAAGAACATGCACAAATTATGTGAATTTTAAATATAAATTGAAGATATGGTTGAAAGCAAACCAAATTTGTAACCATTGATATATGTTTATGCGTGTGTGTGTATATATATGTATTTGTAGGTATGTATATGCATGTGTCTATGTGCTGCTATTGTTTGTGGGTGGTGGTGTTTCATAAATTCATCGAATTGTTACCATTGGTTTTACAGCAACCTGCCTGGGGACTACGGATGAAAATTAGCTCTTTTGGCTAACTCCGGCACATTTACATTGATGTAAAAACTGAAATGTTGATTAATGTGCATTGTCCCTGTTAAATAAATAAATAAATTAAAAAAAAAATGTAAATAAATTTTGATGCTTTATTTGTGCCTTTATTTAAATTAAAATGTACTTCTCGATTTGAATTATCAAGTTCATGTGATCATGCAAAGGTTGTATCAAAATTATAATTAAAATGATATTCGCTTAATATGCTTTGCATTTCGTGATAACGCGTTTGAAATGTAATTTTCAACCTCACCACCACGCTAAAAAGATGTCATTATTCAAATGTTAATGGAGAAATAGTTTGTATCGTAATGTTTGCAATAACATTACGATACCAACAGCGAGTCCTGGAGTCCTGTTGCGTATGTTGGCGGGTATAACTGCAATAAATAAAAATTGCGAAAACAGTGTCCCAGCTTCTGCTTGAGGCTGCCGAAGCTTTGGAACAGCAACGAACATCTTCATGTTTCAAAAAAACTCGCCTGTACTGCTTAGCGTGCTATAGTCCAGTCCTGATTGACTGCCGGAGGTGGAAAGCTGTGGAACCCGATTGGCTGAATAAAGTGGAGGGCTGTGGAATATGATTGGAAGGCTGATGGGATCTAATTTGACTATAATTTTACTATAGTGGAAGACCATGGAAATGAAAATGCATTGTGCTCGGATTGCATTTTCAAAATGCATTTTGACACAGTTTGAGCGCTGTTGGTATCACAAATAAAGCATCATAATGTCCCTACATTATGATGCTTTATTTGTGATACCAACAGCGCTGGATGTTTTAGCTCTGTGAAACACTATACATAGTATAGCCCGCCAACCATACAGCTTTAGACAAGGTTGCACCATTGCAATATAAGAGAGTAAGAGAGAGAAGGATGGCGCCTTGGTACAACGAGCACACGCATGATCTCAAACGAGCCACACGAATCCTGCAGCGTAAATGGTGAAATTCTAAGTTAGAAGTATATAGATTATCACGGAAAAACAGCCTTATTGAATATAAGCATGCCAACCATATGGCAAAATCCTCATACTTATTAGCTTTAATAGAAAAACATAAAAACAATCCAAGACTATTTAAAACTGTATCTAGCCTAACTAGGAATCATGACCAAATTGAATAACAAATCCACAGGTGTGCAGCAGTAACAGTTTTATGAATTCTTTATTGACAAGATTGATAAAATTAGGGAAAAATTTAGTCATGCTATCTCAGACCCTGTCAACCTGCAAATGCACTCTGACAGCTGTCTAGTCAGCCCTGGTGCTCTTTTGGAGTTCTTTTCCCCAATTGGTTGTGAGGATCTTGTAAAATCTGCCAAACCCACCATATGCATACTAGATGCCGTACCGTCTCATCTACTC
The DNA here is from genome assembly GCA_020368025.1 of Brachyhypopomus occidentalis. Taxonomy (NCBI): domain Eukaryota; kingdom Metazoa; phylum Chordata; class Actinopteri; order Gymnotiformes; family Hypopomidae; genus Brachyhypopomus; species Brachyhypopomus occidentalis. Next base: position 13,998 of record JAGXOD010000348.1, on the reverse strand, counting down.
AAAGAATTACTGCACAGTAATGTAGAACCCTTGCTTACTACAATTAACTATTCTCTGAGTCTAGGCTACATCTCCAAATCACTTAAACTTGCAGTCATCAAGCCACTAATTAAAAAAACTGGACTTAATCCCCAGGGACTGTCCAACTACAGTATAGGCCAATCTCTAATCTGTCGTTCATTTCCAAAATTCTAGAGAAAGTAGAGAAAGTAGCCGCAACTCTCTTCTTTCTTACAGACAGAATATGTCCTAGAGCTATTTCAGTCTGGATTTCGACCCCACCACAGCACTGAAACTGCACTAAAGTTGTAAATGATCTCTTAATATCCTATAATAATCTGGGATGTTGATGCTGTCATCCAGCCATGTCATGTGATCACCCTAGTTGTGACAATGACTTGGGTGGAAAGCAATGTCTCAGTAAGCCCTCATGACTGTGGTCACCCCCAAGCCCCTCCCTTTAATTATGCTGCTATAGATAAGCCTGCCGGAGCCACATGCAAATCACTGGCACGTGAGCTATGCATGTCTGTTTAAATCGATGGTTGTCTAAATTGATGTTCACATACTCAATTGATGTTCACATACTGTATTTTATATCTTGGTTGCATGCTTCTACAAAAGACAATTCCATACAAGCACCTAGGAGATGGTCTGGGTTGCCAGTGAATGTGCCAATGCCGCAAGAGGACGCGCTGATGCCAACTCCTACCTGAGGCTCACAATCTGCATTGAAGGGACTGGGACTACTCTGACTGGAATTAGAACTATAACTATAGAACTATATTTGAACTATAAATACGGACTTCTGCTAGCGGACCACCCAATGGAGGATGGGTTCCCTTTTGAGTCTTGGTCCTCCCAAGGTTTCTTCCTAAATTTCTGCCATCTTAGGGAGTTTTTCATTGACACTGTTGCCTCTGGCTTGCTCATTAGGGAACTGGACCCATACAATTGTAAAGCTGCTTTGTGACAACATGTGTTGTAAAAAGCGCTATATAAATAAATTTGACTTTGACTATGTCACATCCCATCTTTTTCTAAATAAATCAGAAAATAAGCAAACAAAATTATGTAACAGGATTCTTCCTGAGTCCACACTATCTGGCTCCAGACAAAGCCCTCAATGCACAATAACAGAAAGAAAGCCTTTGCATAGCTCAAGAGAGATGGCCATAAAGTGTTATGGTTATTGTCTATTATTGTTATAGTTACTGTATTATAAATTATTTTCCTTAACATTAGAAGATATTTGCCTTCATACACACTGCATGTGATCATTTCAAGTTGTTGCAATCAGAAATAAAAACATGGCTTGTTTTTTTCTTTTTTTTATATATTTCTATAGACAATACCAGATACAAGACAGATTAAAAAACAAAAAAAAATATTTGACTGCATGTACAGCTTACTTACCTAAAAGTAAGTGTGTCAGTGAGATGCCCACAACTGGCCTCACCCTCTGCGCATAATCAGAGTCACTCATTCGTTTTAGCTGCCCATACATTCCACACACATACATGTATAACACCTCACAAATGCTCTGTGGGTAAAGATAATCTCAGTGAAATGGGAATGCATTCGTTATTACAAACAGAAATAGAGAGAAAGAGGGAGAGGAGGACAGAGAGACTGACTGATTGGTGATAATAACACAAAGACTGACTGGATTGCACAGTGTGTTTCTGTGTGTAAAGCCCCAAACAGTCTTTTTATGAATTTATTTGTGTGAAAGCGAATCAGAAAATGGGAATGCATACATTTGACTTTAGTGACAATCAGTGGTTAAATTCTACAATCCACAGGACTGATGGAACACCTGACTATCCAGAAATACTGAGTCAAAGTCATGGAATTGCACTGCTATGTAACACAAGAAAACATATTCAGAGAAATGTGAGTGGGTTTATGAAAAAGAGAAAGTAAAGGAAAGGAAAAATCAATGAGAGAGGCTTTGCCAGAATGCAAAATTTGGTGGTCAGTCACAATGCAAGAATTCATTAATGGGCCTCTATTACCAGCCAGGACTTCATTACAGGACACTGATTACCTGTCATCTATCTCACTTTACCACAGCAAGGACACAAGGCAGAAAAAAATATCCTCATCCACTCATTCATATATTCATTCTTTCATTCCCTCAGATATTCCATTCCATCTATTCATTCATGTCTCCATGAATGTCTCTTTAATACCACTCTAGGATGACAGTTTCAGTACGTTGTTCCAATATTATAACCCCAAGAAGATTAAAGCACTTTTGTATAGGGCACTGTACTTAATGATGACAACCTTGAAACTCTGCTCTGTGACATTGTGATATTATCTTTATGCTGTTGTGGCCACAAGAGTTTTCGTGGTGACACCGGTATCTATGGTGCTTGATCTATGACATCACATCAATGCATGACTATCTAATTAAATGTCGTGGATCGAACTCCACCTCTCTGTCTGCCTCTTTTTTTTTATCTCCCTGTCACATTAACGCACAAACAATGACACAGAAAGTATAGTCAATGTTATCTTGACTGGAAGGTGCAGTAGTGCAGAACTGGACTTACCAAAACAAGAGGCTGAACACTGCAGTACCAGAACATTTTAAAGGACACAAAGAATACCACATCATCTGCAGCACAAAAACCTTCCAAATATTTCTTCTTCTTTTCTCTCTCTCACAAATGCAGGGCCTGGAGGGCATCTGAAATGAACGGAATGAAATTAAATGAAAATGTACACAGTACTGTTGTGTAGAGTAGCAAATCAGAATGAAGGACTCTGAGGGCCTCCTACCAAATCACATTTAAACATGTTTCCAAAACTTGTGTTGTGAAATACATTCCTTGTACATATATCAAGGATGCCAAACATAATTTTGAATTGACTTCATTTGCAAGAACTACCAATATATAACATTCTTTGTTTTCGTATCAGAAATCTGCTATGGCTAATTTAAGTGTTGTAATATTATGAGGCTTCCTCTGCAGACAAAACAACAATATAACAGACTGGTGTAAAGCAGAGTCCTTGTCCTGTAATTCAACCTCCTTGCCTGCTCTGGTACTTTCAGCTCTCCCGCTGCCCAGAGAACAATTTTCAGACAACCCGGTGGTCCTGTCAACCCTGAGAATTTCGGCACAGTTCAGAGTGTTGTTTCAATCGCAAGCAGCTTCGCTTTTAATGCCTATCTGTAATAATCATTTATTCACTCCCTCAATGACTGACTCCAATTTATTGAATTGGGCCAATCTTGGAATCATTAGCTTTTACGACTTATACGAAAAAGGTGTCTTTTCTAGCTTTGAGAACCTAAGTTTGAAATTTAAGCTCCCCCCAACTAATTTATTTCATTACCTACAAGTTCGCCATTGTGCTCAAGCTCTCTTCGCTTCCTCGTTTCCCTACAAACCCGAAGATATACCCTGGGAGGGGGTTTGCAAATTAAAACCAGATACAAATGGTTTAATATCCAAAATTTATAACAGGATTATGACCACTCACCCAGAGGCGGATGCCAAGCTGAGGGCTAAATGGGAGGTTGAGTTGGGGAGAGGGCTGGATGGGGAGTGGTGGCTGAGAGTGTTGTCAAGGGTCAACTCGTCTTCATCTTGCGTCAGACTTGGTCTGATGCAGTTGAAATTAGTCCACAGGGTTTACTACACTAGGGCTAGGCTGGCAAAAATTTTCTCCACTATAGACGCTACATGCCCGCGGTGTCATTCTATTCCGGCTGACTTAACACACGTTTTGGTCATGCAAAGAGCTAGATAAGTACTGGACAGACATCTTTCGAACACTTTCAAAAGTGTTTAACCTGAATTTGGACCCTGACCCCCTGTGGGCTATGTTTGGTGAGCCTGAGGTTACTCCGACATGCATGGTTGGCGACTGTGGGGTGTGGTGTCTAAGCTTATGTAATACTTGATATAGTGACTAAGTTAAACTGTATGTGTTAAGTTTGAACCGTGAGCGTCTGGAATCCATTTTTCTCTGGTTCCTTACAAGTGACGAAGACAAAGACACTCTCAGGAGCGTTGTCTCAGTGCCATGGTTGAGGTAATGCACATATGTTCTGAGTTAGCTGAAAGGGGACCTGTGCTAGGGGTCAAAGGTCTGGTGAGCCCTTTTCCTGTCTCTGGTTAGTCTAAATCATTGGGGCTTCTTTTTACATTCTTGTCTTTTCTCATCAATATGTATGACATACTATACAAATTTGAGGGGCACTGGTCTTCATGGATGACTTGCATATATAGGTGTGCAGATGTAAGGTTCGGGAGAGGAGAATTCATATTGGCCTGAGACCTCTCTCAAGCAATACCTAGGTGCTTGATTTGATGCTGTTCTTTTTGTAATAAACTTATTATTGACAACTAAGACAGTGTCGGCGGAGACTTCTTCATTCATCATCACAGCATTGCTAAAGAAGAAAATACACCTCAGGGGCTATAGCCTTTACTCTATTGCTTGTTAGACGAAAGATTCTATTGAACTGGAAGTTGGCCGCCCCACCTTCCTATTCACTGTGGTTAAAGGATGTGATCTTTTTTCTTAGTCTAGAAAAGATAAAGTCAAGTCAAGTCAAGTCAATTTTATTTATATAGCGCTTTTTACAACACATGTTGTCTCAAAGCAGCTTTACAAATTGTATGGGTCCAGATTCCTAAAGAGCAAGCCAAAGGCGACAGTGGCAAGGAAAAACTCCCTAAGATGGCGGGGAAATAGGAAGAAACCTTGGGAGGACCAAGACTCAAAAGGGAACCCATCCTCCATTGGGCGGTCCGTTAGCACCAGTCCGTATTTGTGAACAAGAGGTGGTTCTACAGTTATAGCTTAAAGTTCTTGTTCCCGGCCAAGTAGTCACAGTCCCTTCGGTGCAGATGGTGCACCTCAGGTAGGAGCCAGCATCAGCACGTCCCCCCACGGCAATGGTACATCCACCCCGGCATCAGTACATCCACCGGCGAGCCAGACCATCTCCCAGGTGCTTGTAGGTGCTTGCATGCAGTCGTCTTGGGTAGAAGCATGCAAAAAGATGGACAATACAGACTGAGTGTGAGGATGTCAATTTAACCACCATTGATTTAAATGTACATAGCTCATGTGCCAGTGATTAGCATGTAGCTCCGGCAGGCTAATCTATAGCAGCTTAACTAAAGGGAGGGGTCCAGAGGTGACCACAGTCATGAGGGCTCACTGAGACATTGCTTTTCAGTCAAGTCAGTCACAACTAGAGTGATGCCATGACACAGCTGGATGACAGCATCAACATCTCAGATTACCAGAAATCTCAACGTCTGGGGGCCCCTGAGCCCCACACCTTACTAGGGGAATATTTAACTGAAGGCTTGATTATATAGGTGAGTCTTAAGTCTAGATTTAAAGATTGGAACTGTGTCAGAATCTCGGATTGGAGCTGGAAGGCTATTCCATAATTGAGGGGCTTTAAAGGAGTAAGATCTGCCTCCGGCTGTAGTCTTACAAATTTTTGGAACTAAGAGAAATCCAGCATTTTGGGAGCGTAAAGGGCGAGATGGGTTGTAGTAAGCAATGAGTTCACTCAGATATTGTGGGGCAAGACCATTTAACGCCTTATAGGTTAAGAGAAGAATTTTAAATTCAATTCGATGTTTAATCGGAAGCCAATGTAATGCCACGAGAGTGGGACTAATATGATCGAATTTTCTAGCCTTAGTTAGGACTCTAGCTGCAGCATTTTGTACAAGTTGTAGCTTCTTTATGGACTGTTTAGAGCATCCAATTAGAAGACCATTACAGTAGTCCAATCTTGACGAGACAAAAGCATGGACCAGCTTCTCTGCATCAGCTAATGAAAGTAAGTGTCTCAGCTTGGCGATATTACGTAAATGGAAAAAGGCAGCCTTAGTGACATTGCATATATTTGTGTCAAATGAAAGATCCGTATCAATAGTGACACCTAAGCTTTTTGCGGTAGACTTAGGTGTTACTGAAAACCCATCTAGGGTAAGGGGAATATCAGCCCAGCTGCTTCTAGCAGCTTTAGGCCCAAGAATCAGCACCTCAGTCTTAGCAGAATTTAGTTGAAGAAAATTAGACGCCATCCAGTTTTTAATCTCCTGGACGGAGTTCTCAATCTTGAGAGTAGTGGTGATATCATCCGGATTGGAAGATATATACAACTGAGTATCATCTGCGTAGCAATGGAAGCTAATACCATGCCTACGGATGATAGTGCCCAGTGGAAGCATATATAATGAAAATGATATGGGGCCCAGTACAGATCCTTGTGGGACACCATATTGTACCTTAGAACGCTCTGAGCATTCGTTGTTTACTAGTACAAATTGGTAATGATCTGTCAGGTAGGACCTGAACCAGGAGAGTGCTTGACCTCTTATACCAATGAGTGTCTCCAGCCTATTAAGTAGAATATTATGATCAATGGTGTCAAAAGCCGCACTGAGGTCTAGCAGTATGAGAAAAGAAATGTGTCCTTTATCAGAGGATATCAAGAGATCATTTACTACTTTAGTCAGCGCAGTTTCAGTGCTGTGGTGGGGTCTAAATCCAAATTAGAGATATTATAGTTGGACATTTCCTGGGGGTTAAGACCAGGTTTTTTAATTAGCGGCTTGATAACTGCAAGTTTAAATGAACTGGGAATATAGCCCAGGCTCAGAGAGCAGTTTATTATAGTGAACAAAGGTTCTATATTGCTATGCAGTAATTCTTTAAGTAAATGGGTTGGTACTGCATCTAGTATGCATGTGGAGGGCTTGGCAGATTCCACCAATGAAATAAGCTCCTCACGACCAATTGGGGAGAAGGACTCTAACAGGGCATCAGAGCTGACCAGACAGCTGTCAAGGTGCATAGGCATGTTGACAGGCTCTGAGATAGCACAACCAATTTTTTCCCTAATTTTATCAATCTTATCATTAAAGAATTTCATAAAATTATTACTGCTACACTCTAGTGGGATTAGTGGATTGATTTGATCATGGCTCCTTGTTAGGCTGGAAACAGTTTTAAATAGGAGTGCAGAATTGTTTTTATGTTTTTCTATTAAAGCTGATAATTATGAGGATTTTGCCGTATGGAGGGCATGCTTATATTCACTAAGGCTGCTTTTCCATGATAGTCTAAACACTTCTAACTTTGAATTTCGCCATTTACGCTCCAGGATCCTCGCTGCTCGTTTGAGACTACGCTGTGTGCTCGTTATACCATCGCTATTCTTCTTCTCAGAGGCTCTCTTATAGCGTAATGGTGCAACCTTGTCTAATGCTGTACGAAGAGAAGTCTCAATGTGCTCGGTAAAATGCTCTAGTCCTTCCGGAGCTACAGGTGTATCAATTTCTGTCAAACCAGGTAAAATGTCAGTGAGCGCGGCTATGGTACTAGGTGCTATAGTTCGTTTCATTTGGTAGTGGGGCGGCTGATGAATACCGTCAGTCAAGCATAACTTGTACGTTATGAGGCTGTGGTCTGAAACGGCCTCGCTCTGAGGTAACATTGCTAAGCTGCTGTTGGGAATTATATTTTAATCCTTTTTATTTTGCTAGCATTCCATTACTAATCAACTGCTTAGCATCATGCATTATAATTTACTATTACATTATTAATCAAACTGCTGTTAGTGTTAAGAGTGTCTCAAACTGCTTAGTGTTAAGAGTGTCATATAGACAGTAAAAAGCTGACAAGCATATTCTAAGAGCGTAGATGGAAAGTTGCAAAAACAGGAAAAGGGTCTGCAGACACAGGATGCTAGAAAGGGGTATTTTATGTTTGCAAATGTCAGATGCAACCTGCAAAAGGTGCATTTGACGAGGGGTGCAAAACATTGTGTAAGAAAGGTGTAGGTGTTTCACATCTGTAACCCTTATGTGACCTCGAGGTGTGAAATACCGCTGTAGTGGTTTGGAGAAAATAGAATGGGTCCATCTATTGTGAAGAAACAAACAAGCAATTTTTGGAAAACAGGTAGACTTCGGGGTATTCCAACAGGGGTGGGGGCCACACTCAGGTTCTGATTATAAAGATAGTGACAGACGCTGACTGTCTCAGAGTTACACTCCGAGCGGCTCGAATAGCTTAGGCTTTTCACTCTTGTGGTGTACTCTCCAGAGATCTCTGCAATTATTTTATGCTTCCTTTAATAAAAGATTAAAAGGCACAAGACTGGTGACTGTTTTCTTTTTGCATCAAACGGACGCGCTGCGCTAAGACGGGAGGAGAGTGAAGCGCAACACTGGATATGTTAATACCAAATGATAAAACCAGGTCTAAAGTATGACTACAATTATGCGTAGGACCCACCACATTCTGAGTGATACCCATTGAATCAAGAATTTCTTGAAAATTTTTGCTTAAAGCGTCACAAAGATTCTCAAAATGGATGTTAAAATCACCAACTATAATCACCTTATCGGCTGATAGCACTACATGAGACAGGAAATCTGGAAACTCCTGCAAGAACTCGGAGTAAGAACCAGGGGGGCGGTAAATAGTAATTAACATAAACGACTGCGACGCTTTGTTGATTGTCAGATTTGATACATTTGAAACAGTGAGGATGAGATGTTCAAAAGAATTAAATTTAAAGCCGAATTTTTGAGAAATGTCTATATCAGAGTCATATTGTGGCGACACTGCCTCCTCGACCATTTGGACGGGGGTTATGAACATATCTATAGCCAGAGGGAGAAGTTTAATTTAGGGTCATATAATCATCTGGCCGGGTCCAGGTTTCCGTCAAGCAGAGCATGCATAGATTATGATCGGTAATCATTTCATTAACCAGCAATGCTTTAGATGACAGGGATCTAATATTTAGCAGTCCTAGTTTCAGATTTAAACTACTCTTCAGGGGAGCATAATCCAATTTAACATTGATTAAATTTTGTCTACTAACTTTGCGAGAGTTATTTTTTGGTACTCGAGGAACTGACACAGTCTCAATCCAGTGTGACCCAGGTGACGTCTCTTTGCAGCTAGCAGACAGTCGGTTTAGCCTTTGTGTCTGCAGCCTGGCCTCGGCTCTGGTTTATCAATCCCCATTAACAAGTCCTACACTACCACTAGTAAGCCTAGCAGATATGCTACGGGAAATGAGAGCAGCACCCTCCCAAGAAGGGTGAATGCCGTCTCGCTTCAAAAGGCCAGGCCTGCCCTCATAACGCATCCAATTATCTATATAAAGTTTGGCCTTAGGGGTTCCACCCTGTCACGGTCTGCCCCGCCTCCCTCCTGTCATTCTCGTGCCTGTTTGTTTTTGTAGCCATGTGCGTCTTAGTGTTTTGTATTCCCTGCCTCTCGTTTAGTCTTTCAGGTGTTTCGTGTTAGTTTCTGTTCTATTTATATTCCCCTGTTTGGTTCTTGCCTTTGCTGGTTATTTTGTCTACAGCCTCTGTCGTCTCGCTGTCATAGTACTTTGTCTAAAACCTCTGTAGTGTTTCTGCCGTAGCGTTTAGTCTCTCATTGTGCATTCTGTTTCAGCTTCGTGTATGTTTCTAGTTCTCCTTCGTGTTTAGTGTTTCTCTGTTTCATTATGTCTCTGCGTGTAGGGTATGTCTCGTGTTCTGGTATGTCTCTCAATAAATCTCGCTCATCTCAGCGCTTGTGTCCGTCACATAAACGCACGCCGCGTACGGCGTTACATAATAACCAGCCACCTAAGGACACAGCGAGAGAGCGAGACTCCGGTGAGTTCTGTCGCTGTAACGAGATGTTGGCTGCACCCGTGCAGTTCACATCTCCGGTGTTACAGCGCGAACAAACCGGAGACAGGAAATCCCATGGCGCTGTGGGTACAGCGGGTTCACAACGGGATAGACAGGCTATTCTAGATATCTTCCGCTTAGCTGTCTATTGCCGGGAGAACCCGGAAGAGCGCCATGATCCTGCCCGTCTTGGTGACCGCTACAGGGAGGGGCAACCTGTAGCGCAAGACGTGGTCAGGAGGAGTGAATGTGCAGGTGGTCTGTACAACAACACTCGGCGTGCTCTTAAAAAGCACTGTGAGCTCCCGATACCTCGAGTAGGTCGGAGCATCCGCAGTAAGAGCCGCCGAGGAGACCCCGTATCTGCATGTTCCTCCAGGATTTCTGAGGCTCAAGTGGTGGCTTTGATCAGCCCCACCACCTCGGAAGGCCCCCCTCTGGCAGGTGATGCGCCAAAGATTTTTTTTGGGGGGGGTAGTACCCGAGTGCACGAGGCCCAGAAGAGGCCAGCCCGAGTGCATGAGGTCCAGGAGCGGCCTGCACGAGTGCATGAGGTCCAGGAGCGGCCTGCACGAGTGCATGAGGTCCAGGAGAGGCCTGCTAGCTCACACGAGGTCCAGGAGAGGCCGGCTAGCGAACCGATGGCCCAGGAGAGGCCAGCTAGCGAACCGGTGACCCAGATGGGGTCTTTCACGTCTCCTGTTCCCGTGACCCGGAAGGGGTCTCCCACATCTCCTGTTCCTGTGACCCGGAAGGGGTCTCCCACGTCCCCTGTTCCAGCGACCCGGAAGGGGTCGTCCTCGGTTCCTGTTCCCGTGACCCGGAAGGGGTCTCCCACGTCCCCTGTTCCCGTGACCCAGAAGGGGTCTCCCACGTCTCCTGTTCCAGCGACCCGGAAGGGGTCGTCCTCGGTTCCTGTCCCCCTGACCCAGCGTGGGTCTTTCACGTCTCCTCTGACCCAGCTGGGGTCACCGCCGACGCCGGACGCTGCGCCCCCGGTGAACATTGGCCGGACGCAGCTGGACGTCCGCGTAGCGCCCCCTGTGGACTCGGGTTCGCCTACGCGTCCAGCTGCGCCGCGGTCCCCGCCCGTCCCGCCCTGCGATGTTCCTCGTGTCCCGCCCTCCCTGCCCTCTTGTGTGGCTTCGAACTCATTGTTTTTTCCCTCAGCTGTCCCTGGTGTTGTTTTTGCTCGTGTTGTGTTGCCTGTTTCTGTGCCCGTGTGTGTTCCTGTTTCGGTCCCGTTGCTGCCTGTGCCTTTGCTTGTGTCTGTTTCTGTTTCTGTTTCAGTTCCGGTGTTTGTGCCGATCCCCCTGGCGGTTGCCTGGTCTGTGTTGGGGTTTCGTTTTCCTCGTGTCTTTTGATGTTTCTTTTTTTTTTGCGCGCTCCGGGTGGATGCGCTTTTGGGGGGGGGGGTTCTGTCACGGTCTGCCCCGCCTTCCTCCTGTCATTCTCGTGCCTGTTTGTTTTTGTAGCCATGTGCGTCTTAGCCCCGCCTCGTGTTTTGTATTCCCTGCCTCTCGTTTAGTCTTTCAGGTGTTTCGTGTTAGTTTCTGTTCTATTTATATTCCCCTGTTTGGTTCTTGCCTTTGCTGGTTATTTTGTCTACAGCCTCTGTCGTCTCGCTGTCGTAGTACTTGGTCTTAAACCTCTGTAGTGTTTCTGTCGTAGCGTTTAGTCTCTCATTGTGCATTCTGTTTCAGCTTCGTGTATGTTTCTAGTTCTCCTTCGTGTTTAGTGTTTCTCTGTTTCATTATGTCTCTGCGTGTAGGGTATGTCTCGTGTTCTGGTATGTCTCTCAATAAATCTCACTCATCTCAGCGCTTGTGTCCGTCACATAAACGCATGCCCGCGTACGGCGTTACACACCCTTAAATTCTATGAGACTTGGCAGCCCTTTATTACCTATTTTGAAAATCTTACTGAACTTGCGGTGGAGGGAGCGGGAGGGGAGGAGGTTTGATTTATTTATCTATTATTATTTATTATTATTTACATTATTTTATTTATTTATCATATTTTTATTATAATTATTTTCTTTTATTTATTATTATTATTATTATTAATTTTTTTTCTTATATTGTGTGATGTGAATATCTGTCTGGGGGTTCATGTATGTAATATGTTGAAATGGATGACCTATACAAATATGTGAAATGTTTACAGAATTGTTGTTTATTGCAAAGTCATCAATAAAAAAAAATAAAAAAAAAACAATATAAAATGTTCAGTGTCTTGTTCACAGTGGCTTCAAATTATAACTCAAGAAAGTAATATCTGATCAACACAACGTATGTTTTTCATTTTGTCATTGTCACAGTCCGCCCTTGACTCCTCCCTCGGGCTCATTGGTGTTTGTGTATACATTTGTCTGTGTCTACGTGTGCTTACAGCTTTGTTTCTTCAAGTGTGTGTTCATTTGTGTTATTCGTATCACCTGTCTCTATACGATGGTATTGTTAATAAAAGCTATACGTTTATGAAACGCTCTCCTAACTAACAAATGCTGTTTCCTCGCAATTGTTAGTTATAGATGAATTTTCTTTCATTCTATTTTAGCATTTCAGTGCAAAATTATCCTACTGTTGCTGATTAGTCAATAAACATTAAAACAGTGGTAGAGGTCTGCAAGTGATTTTGGCTTAATGACTGTTAAAGAACTTGTGACTTTTACTAGTTGAAGCTAGGCATGTGCCAATACAAAAATTAATTATCATGATAATTACCTAGATTTTTTCAAGGTTTATGATCTTATCACAACTTGGTAAAACTTTCCAAGCACTGAGAGCAGTTGGCCAGAAGACTTTATGGAAGTCCACTTTGGACTTCATTGGAATTGTCACGTATCTGTCAGGGCTGGCTCGGATGCGGCTCCTCCGGTTACCACAGGGAGGGGCTCACAAGTCGGCACAAGGTGGAGTACACCTGCTTTCCTTCCTACTTAAGGAAGTTTGTTGTAATGGATCACTGCTGAATCGTTTTGGTACTATGCCCCTGCGCTTTCAGCCCTTCTCTTTTCTCTTGGTTGGTACATTGTGTTACAAGGTGTCTCGCCACTTTCCCCTTTCACTCTCCCTCTTGTTCCTCTGCTACTAATTTGAGCCTCTGTCTTCTGTGCCGTTCACTGGCTCATTCCAAGATTTCCTCTGCCTGTTATTTTCCTATCCGTTATACTTTTTTGGGGGGAAGGGTTTTTTGTTTGTTGCGGCATTGGCCTGCTAGCCAGTCACTTCCCCTGGCGTCTTTAATTCTTTTTGCACGCGTTGAGTTTTCACCGTCTTTTGAGTTTCCTTTATTATTATGTCCTGTCTCTCTACGGTTGAGTTTCGTTTTGTTATGTGTTGAGTCTTCTGTGTTATTTTGTGTTCGCTTTTCTTTTGTTTTCTCCCATATTCTCACGGTTGAGTTTTTTTTGTGTTGCACGTTGATTTGTTTGCGCGTATTTTGTGTTCGGTGTTTTTTTCACAGCTGGTGTCTGCTTGCCTCAATCTCTCGCTGACTAGAAAACCCTATCATTGGTTTTGTCAGCTCGAGCAGGCACTTGGGTCCACCTCTCTCTGTATTCACACGGTGTGTAATGTTTGCGTACTTGCTGCGTTACAGTATCATACACAAACCCCCAGCCCTTCCAAAGCCACAATGTGTAGTGGAAATAGCCAAGGCCACTTCACCACCATACACAGAGATGACCTCCCCCGCTAAGTGTGAGAAACTGACCTCAGCTAATCCTTGGAAAGGTAAAACAAGGTTTTCTACCCAACACCTCTGCCCTCAGATACTCACACCCCCACAATGGTCTCCCTCTCTAAAGTTAAAGACATAACCTTATCTGATCTCCTGAGTGCAGGAGAGAGGCAATAAAAAGTGCAAATGGAGGTCTGGCCCCTTTTGGAGACACCAGAACCCACAAGCCCAGGAAGGACCTTCAGTCGTAAATTCCACTATCCAGCCTTATCTGATTCACCAAGGATTCAGCCAATGTGCCATCTCTTGGAAATTCCTGGTTAATCTCATGTCTAAAGGTGCAAATATTTCAAGGATCCTTATAACTTTGCATCCACTACGGACACTGGATTAACATCTAGCCGAGAGGAAGCAACTCGATGAGAGCATTCTAAAGACACCAAACTCTACTACCCTGCATTATCCTCAAAACCCTAGTGTCCATTTCATCAGCTCTTTAAGAACTCTGAAATGAAGATCATGAATTCTGTGCCTACAACATTCAAACATTAAGTAATATGTGACTTATGTAAATGCAAGACTTAGGATCCCTCATATGTAATATATTCCATCATAA
>JAGXOD010000347.1:0-12586 GCA_020368025.1 Brachyhypopomus occidentalis | reverse complement strand
GACTATTTTAATTTTCCTATGATTGAATTTAACGCGGGGCACAGACACAGTCTCAATTCTATAGGAACTTGGTGACGCCTCTTGGCAGCGTGCAGACAGTCGGGTAAGCCGGTTTGTCTGCGGCCTGGTCGACTCTGGATTGTCAGCAGCTCCCTAATACTACTCTGCCCGACTAATTAACAGGCTATGGGCTATGCTGCAGGAAAGCAGGGCGGCGCCATCCCGAGTGGGGTGGACACCATCCCTGCCTAAAAGACCAGGCTTGCCCTCGAAAATTCTATAGTTGTCAATATAGCCCACATGATTTTCGTTACACCCACTCAGACATCCAACGGTTTAACGCCGTGAGCCTGCTGTATTGCTCATCGCCGCGCCGCATTGGGATGGGACCAGAGCAAATTACTGCATCGGACATAGTCTGGGCCAGTTTAACCACCTCTTTAATATTAGCTTTAGTCGCCGGACTGCCGCAGACGTATATCGTTGGCCCTACATGTATAACTATCCTGGAAAATCTCGTTTTAGCTAATAGTCTAAGATTGCCACTAATGTCCGGTGCTCTGGCTCCCGATAAACAACTGACTGTAACCGCTGGAGCCCCTAAAGGATTAGCTACTTTCACGTGCGAACGATAGAATCGCCTATGACCAGAGTTCGTTCCTCAGTGGGTGTTTCACTGAGCGGGGCAAACCTGTTGGACACGTGAACTGGGGAGTGGTGTTCTGGTGGGCTAGCGTTGGCGTTAGCGTTAGCTGCAGCCCTCGCTCTCCCGACTATGCCGCCGAGGCGTCACCCATGCGCCCCGCTGTGAGGGGCTCTAATACCGAGTCGCGGAGGCACTAGCTCTCCCTAGCGCCCACAGCTACAGCTGACTCTTGCTCTCTATCCCTTAATAATGAGTGGACGCGGCGCTCTAAACTTTCCACTTTGCCGCGAGGGAAGTGACTAACTGGCACCTATTACAAATGCTATTACTATTATCTAAGCGAAAGGGGCTAAACTAAACATGCCACACTCCGAACAGGCAAACAAACCAGCACCAGCCATAGATAAATCAAAAAAACTTACCGCGTTTAGCCGAAATTTAGGAACTTACGCTAGCAGTTTGTCGTTGTGGCAGGAACAAGCAGTTTCTCGCCTCGACTGTGGAAAAACTACCTGTGAAAGTGGTCTAAGAAGGCAACAGTTAGGAACAGTAGGGAAATAGTGGTCACAAATTAGAAAATAATCGTAAAGTTAGCGTAATCGTAAGATCAGAAAAAACCAAGCTTTCCTGGAGAAAACCGTGAGCCTCCTGTTTTCTTAAAACAGTTGTTGTCACAAAGCAGCTTTACAAGTGTCCGAGTCCAGGCTGCCAGTGAGCAAGCCAAGGGCGACAGTGGCAAAGAAAAACTCCCTAGTAGCATAAGGACGAAACCTTGAGAGGAACCAAGACTCAGTGAAGGAGCCCATCCTCTTCAGGCTGACACTGGTCACCATGACAACAGTAATTAAAAAGATATGTAAACACAAGTGATGGTCTTTTATATACATGTTTTCTACGTAATTCTTATTCTTAAGAGTCCTAGACCTAGACACAGCCGGAGGCAGAGCTTTCTCCTTTAAAGCCCCTCAATTATGGAATAGCCTTCCAGCTCCAATCCGAGATTCTGACACAGTTCCAATCTTTAAATCTAGACTTAAGACTCACCTATATAATCAAGCCTTCAGTTAAATATTCCCCTAGTAAGGTGCGGGGCTCAGGGGCTCCCAGACGTTGAGATTTCTGGTAATCTGAGATGTTGATGCTGTCATCCAGCTGTGTCATGGCATCACTCTAGTTGTGACTGACTTGACTGGAAAGCAATGTCTCAGTGAGCCCTCATGACTGTGGTCACCTCTGGACCCCTCCTTGATCCTTCATCCATAGCTGGTTTGGCTGGAGGTGGCAGGCCCAGGGTGGATAACAGGAAAGGCTCATCTCTCCTTGTTTCTGTATTTCTCGGGCAGCCATTGGGAAAAGAAAAGAGGGACAATTAGCTCTGTATGGGTTATGTTGGACAAAGGAAATTTAAACATTTCTGGAGAAAAAATGGGGAAAAAACAAATAGGACATCAGAGTCATTCAGGGAACAAGCAATAAAGAATTACACAAATAACATAGAGGCCCCACAGCTCCCCCCCTCCCTTTTTAGGGTGTCTATACTATTTGAACCTGAATCCTTCTACTGGAACCTGAACATAGGCAATTGCACCTGTGCTCTCCACAGACATGAAGGGCTTCAGTGTCCCACTGTCATCCACCATCCAACTCCTTCTGATCTCTAACACTAAGTAAAACAAGGTCTTAAGAAATAGGCCTATACACTGAACCATTAAAGTAACAGACTTTGAAAATGAAAGAAAAAATTATAAAAAAATGAGTATTTCATCAACTCTGAAATGTCTGATTAACTCTGTCTGATATGTTTGAGTCAGAGAAACAGAAGTCTTTACACATGTGGCACATATAGAAATTCAGGTTGCATTTCAATTGTCATCATTTTGTGTATACTGTTTATCTACTTTAAATATGCACTAAGTGGTATCACAGCTGGATTATGGATTATTAATTTGTTGTAGTTCTCTCTCTGTTATCACATCTGGATTATGGATTATTAATATGTTGTAGTTCACTCTCTTGTGTCTAAATGTCCTTTGTTTTGTTCCTGACTTTTCTCCAGTTTCACCAGTCAGTCCAGTAAAGGTGAAACTTCATGATGCTGCTATTCTCCCCTGCAGTCAGACATATTCTGGTCTGGTCACATGGACTGTGGTCCATAAACCACATGATTGTATGTAAGTGTTTTAATGCTTGATTAGGTTTATTCGAACCTGTTTACACACAAACTTAGTCCATTTAGACACTTCATTTGTAAAATATTTGTTGTTTTTCTAGCTGCTTCTCCCCAGCTGTAAATGGCAACACACATGTCCTTCCTGGAGCATCTCCAGCACACACATATACCGACCTTTCACACACACAACATGTTTCCAAGTTATAAATTATATCACGGAGACCCCCAACACCAATCCAATCTATACAATCAACAGGCTGGTTTCTACCGCGGAGAAAGTTTAACTGTCGAGCAAAAAAAAAAAAAACAATTACAAGCTATGGACAGACCTCATTTAGAAGTTAAGACTTTTTTATTTTTTCATGATTGTTATTAAAAATACCTAAATGAAATTAGTTAATTAGAAATATTTTCACAGACAGCTAGCTATACCTTAATGTACGCACATTGATATGATTTAAATTCATGCAATGTGTTAAATGTTTTAAATTACATACAGTTGGACTCACGGCCATTTTCACGTCGGTACGTTGTATGAAATCTGTTTTTGCTACTTATCTATCACGAAGAAGTTGAAAAACTTTTCAATATGTCTTCAAACTGCGTCCTAACACATGTATTATGTCATAAGTTCTCACCCCATTTAGTAGATGTTTGACGGAATAAATATTGCGATTAAATCCATTCACCATTTCTTGCGCAATGCCGCCATCTAGTGGATGTTTGACGGAATGAACATTGTGAATAAATCCATTCACCATTTCTTAGGGTGTGCCGCCATCTAGTGGATGTTTGGCGGAATGATTTCAGAAAGTGATAGATATTTAGGCCCCATTCTATGTGTACGTGCAGAAGCATTGTTCCCTTTTTGACCTGTCCTGGAAAATGAATGATTTAAGAAAGATTTTGATCATAAAAGGAACCCTCTGATGTTTTTGTCATTATACATACATGTTTTTTGTCATTATACATACAGAGTGCATTTTAAATAAAGATAATATTGTCATTTTCCATTACAGAGCAAGATAGTCTATAGTCATCTGACAAAAAGACAGAAAACTATCATTTAAAAATGGGTGAATGCTTTTGTCTAATTGCTCTTTTTGACATTGTATTATTTGAGACCTAGCTGAATTAACACTGACAAGGCTGAAATTTCAGTATCTCTAGGACATCACCCCTCCTTCTTGCCAGCAATTCGAGAGCCATTATCCACTTTTATTATTCAAATACATCAACAGAGGAGAATTGAGGCTGCAGCTCTAGCACTAATATGGCTAAAACTACAAGGATTTTCGCAAGGCAAACCAGACACTGACCAGCCCATTTTGTATGTGTTTCATGCTCATTTTACTCCTCTCCATTGGGACAATCTAACCCTTCCCCACACACTCTCTGTGCACTTGTTGTAGGTTAAGAATGTTCAATTCAGATGCAAAATGCAGATTATATTCCACATGTGGCAAGTTGAGAAGCCGAGCACTGTTGACCAGTTGGTTGCAGTTCCCGGCTTGAGAGAATCTGCTTGCTGCTGATCTGCTCCAATCTGCCCCATGTTTCTCAGGTTCTGGGCAAGATACAATGATTGTCACTTTATATTTTAAAAGAGCACATCCACCACTTTAAATCCATGCTAAATTTGAGACCTCTAGGTCAAAGGGCCCATCTCATTGGGTGGAGCAAAGTGGGGCTCACAGGTGGGAGGAAATGAAACTAGGGACGTCGGAATCAGAATCCCAAGACATTGGCATCCGCCTCACACTCAGGAAATGATCGCCGCAGTCCGTTTTCAAATCATTTTCTGATTGTTTATGAATTGTTTTTATCTTTCCGTTTGACCCCACTGCCGAGAGCCGGTGTGGGGAGGAATTTGGGCGCGTGGGCGTCTCACACTCAGGAACTGATTGCCGCTGCCCTTTTTCAAATCGGACATTGGTCTCAAGACATTGGTCTCAAGACATTGGCGCCACGCAGTTCCACAGGGCCCGTACAGGTCAAGGCTTGGATGTGGCTGCACGCCTCTCCAGTGGGACAATCTACCCTTCATCAAACACATTGTTTACACAATGGTTCCTGTTCAATCCCCCACTTCAACAAATGGCATGATGGCCAAGTGGTAAGGAGTGGGTCTCGTAAACCGAAGAGCACGGGTTCAATCCCTGTTCGTGCCTTTAAATGGCTGTTTGAAGGGAATGCCACAACACATAGTCATTGAAGGTAACTTTGTGGATTGATGTGCTCATCTTGTTTCAAGTATTTCTGCACAGAACTAAAAAATATCCTCAGTATAAATGTTAAAAGACTGTTGTGCAACTTAATAGTGGCAGATCCAGACATAATTGGTCTTTTGATGAAAAGTTGAATGGTCTTTTTCACACAGCTTAATATAAACCTTTTCAACTGCAGTACTGAAAGAAATTGATTAATTCCAAAATAAATTCATAACTGCATATTTTTCTGTTTTCATGTATGTATTGGCTTTATTTATCAATGTTATCATATGTCAATGCTGTATTATGATCAAGACCTCCTTTATAAAACTATATGTTGGCAAGCTTTGAGGGATGGTGATAGTTTTGGTTATTGAAGTTTTAAAGTATGTGATATGTTCTACACATACTAGAATATTAGCCTACTTCCTGGAAATGTTTATCATAGTTTTTGTTTAATTGTCTGATCTATAAAAAAAAGTAATACTTGCTATTGAGCTATCTTTGCTAAGGAGCTTAGTTAAGCAGTTTGAGGTCATTCTGTTCCACTAACAAACTATTCCAGCACCAAATCAGTTCAGTTCTTCATAGTACATAGCAGGTTGTTTTGACATGATGAGTATAGGATGCAGAATGTAATGTCATTCAGATAGTGAGGGCCTAAGGAGACCAGGTGAGAATTGTCGTATGAAACAACTAATGACTCCTGCCAAACAGAAGACTCTGCATACTGAGACTTTTAAACTGCCTTTTCTGTGAGGCTGCTTTTAAGAGCGCCACAATAATCATTTATTCGAATCACTTAAAGTCAACAAGTTCTCTGCCAATCAAAACGAGCATTCCATTGCCTTCACTTACCCCGCCCAGCCAGAGCTGGGGCCACAGGCTCCGAGTGAGGCCCCCTGTGAGTGTATGTGGATATGCAGATCGGTCTGTCTTTTGGTTATATGTAAAAACAATTTAATGTATATTTGTAACCCCAAATCTGAGTTTTATCTGGCAGACGTCTTTTGTCCCTTGTCTCAAGAATCACTGATATGTAATTCACTACAGCTGTAAGGTATTGGAAAATATTGTAAATAGACCTTGAAAGTGCTTGAATTTGATCGTGGAAAAGGTGTATGAACCCTTTGGTGTACAAGCAAGGCTGCGTCAGGTTATTATAGCAGCCTGGCTGATTTGGTGTTTTGGTTAAAAATTGTGGAAATTGTAACATCACATGTGCTAAGCAACTTCGGAATGTTTGGTTTAGAATGTTTGGTTGTGAAGATGGAATGTTTGGATCTCAGTTTTGCTGCTGAAAAGCTCAGAACTGGTCGTATGTGATTTTGCTCTGCGATTTATAATCCAAGATCTATCCATTTTTCATTTTGACAATGAGTTTTTACCCCGGAGAACTGACCTGCCAAGGCCTGGGCAGCATCAGAACCACTTCATAGACACACCAGGTTTTACCACTCATGGTGAGAAAAAAAATATATTTTCATACACTGTACATCATTTGACACTTACATATAAGGCAATAGATTTAGTGAACAGTGCTTATGAGTATGGATTTCCATAGGCTTATGCGTAATAAAAATTAAATTTTCACATATATGTAGTAAATAAAAATAACCTATATCTATTTATTTATTCTAGTGATGACGGTCAAGCTCTATTTCATGTGTGTGTGTGTACTTTAACTCAGGCAAACCCTTGAATCCAGCAACATGACCCTGAGCCATATGAGGGGGGGATCTGTCTTCGGCAGGAGCTCTTCAGTCTTGGCCCTCTATCCCCATTTACATCTGTGAAGCCATTTTTCATGTTCCTGGGCCTCGAACATAAGGGGCTCCTGCAAACAGGACTCTTCATATGCCTTATAGTCTGTCCACAACAGGGGCAACCCTGAAGAGGGGCTCTTTTTACCAGGCATGCCCCATAACAGTAGGGGCTCCTGCCTACTGGGGAGATCCCACAAGGTCCAGGGGACGTTTTGCATTTAACTGCCAGGAGTCTTTGGGATCATCGCCATCATACACACCAGGAGCTCTACCTGCAGCAGCCCATCTCAGCCTTTTCTGGAGATGGTGGGATGCAGCATCTTGCAGGTGCCTGGCAGGCTCGCAGCTCCTCCACTGGCAGGAGCTCCCACCAGCAGCAGCTCTTACTTCCAGAGGTTTGCAGGAGTTTTACAGACAGCAGCTGAACTGGCAGCAGGAGCCACAGCAGTATCCCCACTGTCCACATGGACACAGCTACACTAGGACCTGTCCTAAGTGGGGCGTGCGGCTATCAGAGGGAGATCCGCATGGGGAAACAATCAGGCAAAAGAGGACAACCCGACCTCCTAAGTGGAGGAAGAGAAAGAGGGAAGATGAAGGATTCAGTGAGGACTCCAACTTGGGGTTGGGGGCTCAGGCTGGTGAGGTTCCCAGCAAGAGGCCTCACTTGAACCTCCCCAGTGAGGAGCGGGACATGTTTGATGCTTAGACTGTGTCCAAAGACTGGCTGCAATTACTGAATTAAAGAAAGGAGTGGGTATCCAAGAAGAGTTTTATATAGAAGTGTAAGCCAGTGGATGTAATGGTGACTGTGCAGAGAGGGCCATTACCTAGACAGTACAGAGAGCAATGGTGTGTTCAAGAGGGTCATTTTTAGCAAACACACACACACACACACAAAGTGATTTGTTAGAGGGTTAATTTTCATACTGAAGCCTTCCATCATCTTAGCATCATAAACTGAACTGTAGTGGGGTATTCTGACTATTAGAGATGCTGGTATGTGTGGTATGGTATTATGATATTATAATTATGCCTGACAAAAAGCGTCAGTTCTACTTGGAGCTGGGTATGACAGAATCTAAATTACACTCCACAAGGTCTCAAGGACACACATCATCATGAGGTTATTCATGAAGGAGCATAAAAGATTGATGGCTAAATGAATGCTACTTTACAATATCTTTCAGTATAGTAGTGGACGTACACAACTAGGTTCACGTTTAGGCACGACGTCTGTATCTTGCTAGCTAGCTAATGCTAGTAGTCGCTAGTAGATAATGGTGAAGATAAGGGAGCTCGAAACCCTGAGGGGTTTGATTCCTTTGATGAAGGCGAATACGAAAATAAAAGATTGGCTAAATGAATGTTATTATACAATATCGCTCACTATAATACTGGACGTAAACAGCTAGGTTCACCTTTAGGCACGACGTGTGCTACTAGCTAGCTAGCTGGCTAGCTAGAAGCTGCTTCTGTGCAAAATTCATGTAATTGATTCATTATAAAATAATCCTGATTCCGTTTTTTTGACTTTAGCATATATTGACTGTGCATTAGTAAATGTTTACTTTGTACGTTTCCGAGTGTGCAAGTTTAGAATAATAGTATAGAATAATATAGCCTAGTATAGATGAGTGGATATGTTTTGGCCATGCTGAACACTGCTCTGCAGTGTTTGTTTGTTTGTTTGTTTTTATAGTAGCTGTAATTTTTTCCCGCTTGCACACATGAATATTGACATTTTGATGCTCCATGAAGCTTGATATGTAATAAAAAAAAGCTTGATATGTAATAAAAAAAAAAAGCATTGATCAGTCACATTTTTATCTCAGTCCCTCAGACCACACTTTCATGCAATATGTGATTGTAAAATTGTAAAATCATTTTTATGCATTATTTTTATACATTTCTATACTAGTTTATTTAAATATTTCACTATTTTTTGTGAAGCCAATACCTTTGCAAACATATTTCTAACATCGGTATAGTTTGATAATTTCAGTAAAGGTGTGGTTTCATACGAGATATGAGAAGAATTTGAAAATTGGACCTATATTTTCAGCTTTAGGACCATATGATTTATTTATGCAATACACTAAGTCAAATGTAACCTCATTAGGAAGAGGGCTGAGATTGTTGTGAAAATTTTGATATGAAATACATGGGTGTAATGTTATGAATAAGTGTATTTAGAGACAAATTTAGGAAAACATGCTTAAGCAGAAAAAAGGCCCTTAGACCTCAGAGGGTTTAATGATGGTAATTAATTCAGCTAGGTCTGAAATAATACAATGTCAAAACAAGCAATTAGACAATAGCATTCACCCTATTTTAAATGATAGTTTTCTGTCTTTTTGTCAGTTGACTATAGACTATCTTGCTCTGTAACGGAAAATGACTATTATCTTTATTTAAAATGCACTCTGTGGTGAATGGATTTAATCACAATGTTCATTCCGTCAAATATCCACTAGATGGCTGCATTGCGCAAGAAGTGGTGAATGGATTTAATCGCAATGTTTATTCCTTCAAACATCTACTAGATGGGGTGAGAACTTAAGGCACGCTTGTGAGTTAGGAGGCGATTTGATGACGGTTTGAAAAGTTTATCAACTTCTTCGTGATAGCTAAGTAGCAAAAACAAACTTTATACAACGTATCGACGTGAAATCGCGGTGAATCCAACTCTATGTAATTTAAAACATTGCATGAATGTATATCAATTCGCGTACATTAAGGTATAGCTAGCTGTCTATGAAAATATTTTTAATGAACTCATTTAGTATTTTTAACACAATCATGAAAAAAAAAAGTCTTGCCCTTTGAATGAGGTCTGTCCATAGCTTGTAAAACAGCCAAATGTTGGCTCAGCAATTAAACTTTCTCCGCGTCGTGTCCGCTGGAACGTGTCCGGAGGAATCCCGTTTGCCCAGCTATATGTTATGTATTATGCATTGATGTATAGCACACTTGTAATACAGTAATATAACTTGCCCAGCTATATTTTACACTTATATTTTATTTTATGTTGTGCATTTGTAGCACACTTGTACTTATTTAAAAACTAGTTATTGATCATTTTTAAATGTTTATTTTAAAAAAACGAAAATAATTTCCACCAGGGAGTCAGTTAGTTAGTCAGCCACCAATGCAAACTATCTATAAAAACTATTTGTACTTTCTTTTGTTTCCTCTCTTGAAGTTAAATTTTTATTTATTTGTGTTAATGTATTTAGGCTATGTGTTTCCAGTGTAATATTCCCCAACTCCCTCAATATAGTTTGCTAAATTGTACAGGTACCGCATGGTTACTAATGCTAGCTAGGAAAATAGTGAATCACTCAGATAACATAGCTGGATACATTAAAGCTAAAACATGTTAGCCTATAACTCACTAATGATTACATGAGTAAAACCGAGTAAAAAGGTGAAATACAAGACACCATGACTCCTTTGCAATTAAAACACAAAATGACATTACTAATATGTATAAAACAATAATAAATATTTTACTAACAATTTACAAAACATGATGAGGATGACAGGAGCACTGATAGTCTGCTGCTGATAACCAAAAATCCCATAACGGTCGAGTCTGAAATGCTGATGGTTGTCCACGGTGATGATGAATAGTCCACAGATGGTGATTTTTTCTGGCTTTCCTTACAGTTCCTTGCACGCTGACGATGGTGATGATACTAATAATCCCGACGGTCGGTTCTTGATGCCGGTCAGTCCTCTGGTCTTGTCTCTGTTCTCTGGCGTGGATCATAAAGTCTCTCATTATCCTGATGCACATCTTGTCAAGGCTGATTATTCTGTCCTGGTCCACAAACTGCAGTAGTCCTCTTGTCCTGGGAGCATGGGTGAAGTTCAGGTTGCACAGCTGTCCGTAGTCTCTAATCCAGGAAGGAGCACTGGAGACCTACACGATAGTACGAAGGAGACAGAAAAGCAGAATAAAGACTAAACACAGCTTCATGTTTTCCTGAGAAATCTGGGAGATGTGTTAGGGTTACACAAACCTCAAAAGATGAAACATTAATTAAACAGAGTGTTAGGGGAAAGAGAAGAAGGGGCAGATGTAAAATGCTCCAGGTGGGTGACCAGTCCATGTGATGTTCTGCCTCTATGTCCCAAAAGAGCAAAAGAAAAGATTAATTTTCTTGTATTAGAGTTCATGTATTTGCAAACTCCAGATGTATTTCTCACTGTGTTTCTCTTTAACCCTCCAGCCACAGAAACAGCGCTGTGAGAAAAAAAACAACAGCGCTGCATCTGGAGAGGCTCGCTCTGCTGTTGGGGGCTTCCCGCCTGCTCACGGGCAAGAAGGACCTCACGGAGCGCTTCCTGAACGCTATCAGCCAACTGGCTCTGGACGCTGCTCAGGAAGTGAGGTAGGCAACTCGCTGCCTCTCTATGGCCCTGGAGTCAGCAATGTGTCCATCAGCAAATTGATCAGTCATGAGAGTCATTTTAAACGTGTCTCCTCAGGTTCTATGCTCGTAGCTGCATTACATTTTTTGGCCAGCCATAAAGGCATTATCAAAATGGTGGACAAATGTGTGCCTCAAAGGAGCGATCTAGCATTAAAGACATCATCATGAAGGGCAGGTACTTCTAACAACAAGATAATCAACAACCATAACCATAATGTCTGTAGCGTGTAATTTTCATACATGTACAAAAAATACTAATAAGAATTTTGGGTTTCTTCTTTGAAATATACAGATAAAAATGTACTCATCTCAGGATGACATCATCTGAGTTCACATCACTACGCTCACATATCTATCAAATAAAACAAATTTCGGTTTGGCGGTTGATTCCTGAGTTTTGTATTTGGTTAAAGTTGAGTTGTTTTAATTCCTGTATGTGGTGGTTGAAGTGATTCATTTGTTTTTGTGCCAAGCCGAGTTGGATATTATGTTTTTTTTTGGTTTGTGTGAGGAGGGTGTTTTATGTGATTTGTGAGGAAGTGTCTGCCTTTATTGACCCTCCCCTCTCATTTTGGTTTTGTTCATTGGTTTCCTTGTTTGGCGTTTAATTGTTTGTGTTTCTGAGCAGGGCAGGAGCTGCAGGCCGGACAGAGGCAGATGTGCCCCGGTGGTGGAATTTCGTGCACTGATGTGGTAGCCTAGAGTATTCTGAGTGTGAGGTGTGGTGTGGTCACGGTGAGTGTGTAATAGGTGTGTGATCCCCTAGCTCTCCTCTCGCTGGTCAAGCCGCAGCCCTGTTCCTTCTTGGAGTTTTGTTTGCTAAATGTGAGTCAGTGAATTTCTTTTTTTTAATTAATAAACAATTGGAACTGCATCTCTGGTCCAGTGGTATTGATCTTGCGTGCCTTTTTTCTGAGTTCGTGTTGTGGCCTTCTTGCCTCAGCATAATTCCTGGGGGTGGAATTCCCCTAGGTGGCGTAGTCGTGCATTTTTAAATTTTTTTCCTTTCAATTTCGTTCCTTTTATTTTTTGGCCCCCGCTCGCGCGATCTTCAACGCCTCATCCGTTGATTTGCGCGTGCGCGAGAGTAAGCGAGCTTTCAGTAAAAAATACGTTTGTGTATCTCTCTTAGTTGTTAGTCCTGATTTCCCTGTTTATTTACACCAAGTGTTTTCTGTTTTACTTTTCTGGTCAATGAATGTAGCCGAGTTTTTGGTCCTGCCCGGTGTTTGTGCATTAACGTTGATTGTTGTGCAAGCCCAGTTGTATGTTTATTCAAGCCTGTTTGTTTTCTTTCTCTGCTTTTGTGTTTTTGTTTTCTGTTCGTTATTATGTCTTCTGCGCGTTGGGGT
>JAGXOD010000346.1:0-22443 GCA_020368025.1 Brachyhypopomus occidentalis | reverse complement strand
TGCCAATTGCGCTTTAATGTTTGCCTAGTCAACTGCATCATATGTGAACTTTATATACCTAGCTGACATGCAGATGATCCCATCCAAAACAGCTGGCATGGCACGGCTCAAAGATGACTGGGATATCCCCGACCGGTCTGCCAGTTCTCTTTGCCTCCAGTAATGCCAACGCTGCCATCTCCCAAGAACTCCAGCGCAACATTTCATGCATGTTTATATAATCTAGGCTAAGTGGAAACACGTTGAATAATTATTACAGTAAGGCAATGAAATTGTTTGATTAATTTACTGTTTAACTGTCTAATTTACTTAATTTTACCCTATAAGGGCTTACTACAATGTGTGCGAAAAGGATATCTTAATTGTAATTTCAATGCATCACCTCTAAGTGTCGCATACGTATTTAAAAACATATCTATGCCTGAAATGAAAGTGGCGTGGGGGCACGCACTTTCTCACGTTCAAGTCACATTTAGTACATCTGACCGTTTGCGTGAAACATTGCGTACGCAATGTTTTTGTAACGCACTTTTTAGTACATGAGGCCCCTGGTCCACTATAGCTATAACCAAGGAAGACTGTGGCCACACAATTAACCAGATTTATTCAATATCCAACAAAATATGAAACAGTAACATAACCATTCTATATTAAAGTAACAAGGATAATACCTAATGGAAACAAAAATACCGACCAGTGCAGGTTGCCTCACGGTGCAAGGAAGAAGCCGAGGAACAAGAGGAAGAGGCCAAGAGGAACAGCAAGAGAAGAGAGGAGAAGAGAAAGAGACCAAGAGGAATATATATATTCTCTCCCTTATATACCCCCAGAGCATCTCAAAGGGACAGCGGTCACAAAAACGAGGTTGACCAATGGGAATCAGGCTGCTGGTAAAGACAACAGAGTACATTTGCATACAGAGTGCATTTCCACACAGGACTGCCATCTTTGGGGTGAAATCTAGAAACCTTCTCAGTGAGTAATGGAACCCTGTTAGCATAATCTTTCCCAGTACACAACAAGCTGCAAAACGAGACTAAACATGCCACACAAACACACTGATAACCAAAATGTCCCCCACAGGAACACATCCAAACACTCCTACACAAAACATGGTTGATGAAGTTGCAAAGGTGGTTTCAAAAAGTCTGTGAAAAGGGCAATAAAATATATTTATATGAAGGCTGCTGGGTCCAAAAATACAGCACTAAACAGAACAAAGCCAAGCTCTCACTGTACCACATGTGGTCTGTTACACTGTGATTCTTTGCAAGTAGGAGCTTCATATATATTGTGTTCCATGTGCAGTGTTATATATTTATTTGATTGGCTGTGCAGTAGTATGTACCTCAATAGGTACTCTGTATGAAGCAGACAGTGTCTGAGGCTGGGACAGGGCATGTCCCCCTCCCTGGACCCCCTCCTTCACTGTACTCCATTTATTTAAATGGAGTGCAGCTCCTCTGCTGGGGGTCGATCCTTGCTTGGTCGGGGCAGATTCTGGCATGGTGGATCGCCCAGTTTTATGCGATTCTGAGGTCTATTTAAGAATGCCATGAACACGCACTTATACTATCTACACCTGGCTTGACATAGCTGCGCCTTTTCATCTTGGCTCAGCAAACATGCAACCAACTAAGCCAAGATGCGCTTGCTCAGTTATCCTGGGATTTCTTTATTCTATCTTTGTGCAATACACCTCTGGTCTGTCTGGAAAATATATTTATAATAATAATTCTGATTTTATTAAAGATCTGTTACAATTGCCTTGAAATTTTTACAGTAGCAGAATTGAATTGCATCTTACAGACTTATTTATGCTGAGAAATTCACTGTGACCAGAAATGCACTACTCCTCTGCCCTTAATTGTACACATTGAAACTGCATTTCATTAGCTCTGTACCTGTACAGCTAAGATTAATCTAATATATATATATATATATTGCATCTGCTTGCAGGTTGGCTATCTGTAACCTTGGGGAAAGTTCTTGTAAAATTTTGGCATCAGTGATGCAAATGGAAAACTCCCTCCTGAGGGAACTGGACCTTAGTAACAATGACCTGAACAATTCAGGAGTGGAGCAGCTCTCTGATGGACTGAAGAGTCCACACTGTAAACTGGAGACACTCAGGTGAGATTTGTAATATTCAATATAGATTCTTCTTGAATGAAAACAAAAACAAGATGATGAGCCTTCTGGTGAAATTCACTGGGAATGATCATTTGGCCACATATTTGTGCTGAGATCAGCAGGAATCAGCATCCTTCTAACTAGAGGATTATATATATTGGATTATATATATATAATAAAATAATAGCCAAAAGTTGTACTCAACTAAATGTACTGTTCAAAATAATATGACTCAAGTAAAAGTAAAAAGTAGTCATCCAAATAATTACTTGAGTAAGAGTAAAAAAGTGCTTGGTGAAACAAGTACTCAACTACTGGGTAACTGTTGAGTAACATCAGATTTATTTGTTAACACAAGCATTCAATCAGACAGACAAATATACATATTTAGGCAAATTAGAGTTCATCCAATCAATAAAATAAATGTAAATGAATGAATTACAAAATAGCTTAAATTAAATGAATCCAATAAAATCAATAAAAGATCTTTGTACTTTTTCACCAGGCTCTGCAGGCAGGACTATACCAAGGCAGCCCATAAACTCTCATAAACTGTGTGTGTGTTTGTGACAAAACATGCAGAAACAATTCACCAGCGAATCACTCAGTGATGTCACTATTAAGCTTCAACAGTAGTTTGCTCTCAAAGTTCTTGCAGTGAAGCTGAGAACAGGAGTCCTGCATGACTGAAAAGTCTCACAGGCTACAGATGCAGGAAGACCAGTGTTGACTTTGAGTGACAGCTTCTTGATGTGAGGAAATGTGTGGAGTAGATCCATACCTGCTCTAAGAGCCATGTGTTTATGTCAAATCAAATCAAATCAAGGTTTATTTGTCACATACATGGTCATGCACAGTACAACTGGCAGTGAAATGCTTTGGTGACTGCTCCAGCACAGTAATTACAGAAAAAATAATACAAAAATACTTCGTAAAAAATATAAAATTAAACTACAATATAATAATCAAAATATGGAATAAATTTAAAGTAGAATGTAGAAATATTATAAAAATAACAATATAATTAAAAAGAGCAATTTCAATAAAGTGACAGATTTAAAGTGAAGGAGTGTGTAAGGTGACTGATTGTGCAACATAATTAACATTACTCAACTACAGGTCTAATCTATACATACACATACACATAAAAACAGTATACACGCATATACTTCAATACAGACACATATGTCTGCATATAGGGGCGGCATGGTGGTGTGGTGGTTAGCACTGTTGCCTCACAGCACGGCGGTCTGGGTTTGATTCTCGGTCTGGGCTGCTCTGTGTGGAGTTTGCATGTTCTCCCTGTGCCTGCGTGGGTTTTCTCCGGTACTCCGGTTTCCTCCCACAGTCCAAAGACATGCATGTTAGGTTGATTGGTCACTCTAGATTGCCCATAGGTGTGAGAGTGTGTGTGCGTGTTGGCCATGTGGTGGACTGGCGAACTGCCCATGGTGTACCCTGCCCTCGCCCGGAGATGCTGGGATTGGCTCCAGCCCCCCCCGTGACCCGGACTAGCGGGAATAAGCGGTACGGATAATGAATGAAATGAATGTCTGCATATAGACATCTACATATATAAATAGACTGTGCACATTGTGTAATTGCATTAAATACCATTTTAGTTGCCGATTCGAAAAGCTTGTGGGAAAAAGCTTCTTCTCATCCTCTCTGTCCTGACTTTTAGAGCGAAAAGCGCTTCCCGAATGTAATAAAGAAAACAGTCCATTACTAGGGTGATTAGGGGCCTTTACTATCTTTACTATCTTGTCCAGCACCGTTTCATGTATATGGACTGCAGGTCAGGAAGCTCAGTCCGGATTGTGCGCTCAGCTGAACGCACCACCCTCTGTAGAGCCTGTCTGTCCTGTTTGGTGCAGTTTCCGAAACAGGTTATGATGTTTCCCGTTATGATCGATTCGATGGTGCAGGTGTAAAAGTTTTGGAGCACCTTAGCTGGTAATTTGAAGTCCCTTAATTGTCTGAGATGATAAAGATGCTGACGGGCCTTCTTGGCCAGTGCAGTGGTGTGACAAGACCATGACAGGTTCTCAGAGATGTGAACTTCAAGGTACTTGAAATGGTCTACTCTTTCCACTGCGGTGCCGTCGATCATTATGGGGTGATAGTTCCTCTCCTGATTTACGCTGTAGTCCACTATCAGCTCCTTTGTCTTGGTGACGTTAAGGAGGAGATTGTTGTCCTGGCACCAATCCTCCAGGTGTCCTCCAAGTGTTTAATCTCCTCTAGGTAGGCCCTCTCATCGTTGTTAGAGATCAGGCCCACAACAACAGTATCGTCAGCAAATTTGACAATGGTGATAGAGCCTGTAGTGGCAACACAGTCATATGTGTACAGTGAGTACAGCAGGGGGCTCAGGACACAGCCCTGGGGGGCGCCAGTGGTAAGGGTGAGTGTAGGTGAGGCGTGTTTACCTAACCGCACAGCTTGTGTTCTGTCTGTCAAAAGTTAGAGATCCAGCAACACAAGGCTGGATGAAGTCCTAGGTTCTCCAACTTGATGGTGAGTTTGGAGGGGATAATCGTGTTAACTGCTGAGCTGTAATCGACAAATAGCATTTTAACATAATTACCCCTCCCAGCATCCAGGTGTGTGAGTGTAGTGTGAAGGAGGTATGTAATGGCATCGTCTGTGGAGCGGTTTTGACGATAAGCAAATTGTAGTGGATCCATAGAGTCCGGAAGTGATGAAGTGATGAGATCTCTGATGATCCTCTCGAAGCACTTCATCACGACTGATGTGAGGGCCACTGGGCGAAATTCGTTGAGGCAGGCTGGCTGGTTCTTCTTTGCGACTGGAACAATGATGGAATGTTTGACTCAGGGATAGATTGAAAATCACAGTGAACACCGGCGCTAGCTGATCCGCACAGGCTTTGATGACTCGCCCGGTGATCCCGTCCGGTCCTGCTGCTTTCCTGGTGTTAACTCTCCTGAAAGCTCTCCGTACATCACTCTCCCTAATGATGAGTGGTCTCTGCGTTCCGACGAGCTCTGTGTGCATGCTGGTGACACCGGAAGCGCTGCAAGTAACTTCCGCGCTATTAGTGTTGCCGGCTGCAGCATCAAAGTGAGCATAGAATGTCTTTGTCCCTTTGGTACCCATGAACCTATATTAATTATCTGGGTGTAATTCCCAGGGTGGCGTAGTTGGCTATCATAATAATTTGGTGTTTACTTAAGTTTGAATAATACTTAAGGCCTATTACTAGATAACCCCCCCCCCCTCGCGCGCCACGTCACACATAGAAAGTATTCAGCTCGGTTGCCAGAGACGCATCCGCACTCACCAGTCTGGAGGGTGGGTTTCTGTAGTCTGTGATTGTTCGTAGTCCTTGCCACAGGGTTCTAGAGTCACTCTGCTGGAAGTGAGTCTCTATTTTCTCCCTGTATCCCCGCTTCGCTTCTTTCTGCACTTGGTAAGACGCAGCTTTATATTCCTCCATTTTACCGCTGATGAGTCCCTTTGTTATAGGCAGCGGTGCGAGAGTTCAGAGCATTGCGGATAGTTTTATCTACCCACGACTTCTGATTGGGAAAAGTTTTCACTACGGTGTTCTCCACCGTATCGTCCCACCAGTTTCCCAACAAATCCCAAAACCGCTTCCGTAAACACACTGACATCATCAGCAGAGCTCTCTTGGAACATATCCCAGTCTGCGTTATACAGAGCGTCCTGTAAGGCAGCCTCTGATTGGTCCTGTTTCAACCTTTGAAATTTGAGTTATAGGAATAAGGAAAGCAATGCAACGTTAGAATTTCGATAAAATAATTTATTGAAGTTTCATTTTGGCACAAGTTCTTTTTGCTCTAGTGCTTACCAAAGTATAGATGTTGTCGGATGCTAATTCCGTCGACATAACATTTAGTCAAAAAACTAGCTTCACACTTAAGAAAAGGACAAGGAATATAAGAAAGAAACATGGAATATAAGAAAGAAACACAGAACAAATTCAAGTAAGAAGAGGATTTCAGAGCCCCAAGACTGACAAAGTTTGCATGTGTCTCATACAAATTCAAATGCGGATTCCCGAGCTAAACTAAGAAAGGGGGAAATCGCTACTTAAAAGGAAATACCAGCTCACATCCTGGATAGGACATTTGCATGCACGTCAAAGTAAGTAACTCGCGAAGAGTATAGCAAATTATTTCCCAGCCAGTGGTAATTGAATCTGTTTAGAAGTGTCGGAAGCTTCGTTAGAAATTACTGATTATCCATTCCACAAGGTAAAAACATGGCAGACAATACCATGATGCAACTGTCCATAAGAGTCAGCCCAAGTATATGCAAAGGCACTGGATGAGAAACTTCACACGCTTATTGGCCAAAAGAAGTTGAAAATGGCTCAACTGATACCAAAAATATACGAAGTATACGAAGAGTTAGTGCTCAATAATGGTGTCCAACAGTTGTTATCAGAGGATCAAATAAAGGCAGATCAGTTTAACTGGTATGAGAACAAATCTGCCATTATTAGAGGATTTATACTTGGGACAGAAAGGTGTATTAAGGCACAAAGATGCTCAGAAATAGAAGATGAAGTGGTTCTATGGGACAGTGGGCAGACAGCCAAAGGCACAAGAGAAGGTCAGGTTCCATCTGTGAACACTCATCAGTTATGTCTTGTACACAACTGTTGCATGGTTGAGAGAGGAAGCTAAAAGAGCAGCATTAGTGGCACAAGCTGCATTATTGAAAAGGAAGCAGACTATACTATTGCGTGAAACAGAGTTAAGAGCTGAGATGGAACAATTGAAGTAGGAGACAGCCATAGCAGTTTCTAGTGCCAAGCTGAAGGTGTACGAGGATAGTGAAGTCCTGCAGATGCAATAAATGATTATGTGCAGTCCCAAGCCCCAACTAAGCACATACTGAATCTTTAAGGAATAATTCCAGGACATTGTACGGGAGTTCATAAGGACAGTGTCAATGTTTCTTCTCCAATATCAATATCAGACACCACACTCCAGTAATGGTACAAAAGGTAACAGCAGACCTACATACCTTCAGCATCAGACATATTCAGTCAGAAACTCACCTGACAATACTCGAAAAAAATGTATTTCAATGACATAAACTCCAGCCAAAGTAAGCCTTTTCTTTTCTATACGCAATGAAAATATCAACTAAAAAAATCCACGACTGCTTCAGTTTCGCCAAACAGTGTCAATTGTGTGTGTTCTGGAGAGCTTAGCTTATCTTAGTTTAGCCTATCTTAGGTTAGCATGTTTACAACCCAACTGGCTTGTTTTTTGCACATGTCCCTTGTCAAAGACAAACATTCACCAATCATGGCAAGTAAGGTGTTAATCTTTTCAGCTTCGAGTGAACTATTGGTTAGAACAGCTATCAATCACTTCGAATGCGTCAGCTTGCCACTGTCGAGGCTTCTTGGTTGGCCCACTACCCTCCCACCCTTTCACACCTCACTAGGCAGAGGTGAGAAAAGCTGTCATTCAAAGTAACCAGCAAGTCGCTGTCCAATAAAAAACTATGGATTTCAAGAGTAAACAGATGTAGCTTTGCAGTTCGAGGACAGATGACATAACACAATGCTGCGATGTCGCTGATAGGTCGAGAATTGTTTGTTGTTCTCAGCAAGGGAGAGGATTACGCAATATTTTGCAATGAAGTGAGCAAGCAAATAAAGCCTGTTTTAGAGTGTGATATTGAAGCTTTGTTAGTAAATCACATCTCTCTCTCTCCTTTCTGCAGACTGTCTGGTTGTCTGGTTACAGAGGAAGGTTGTTCTTCTATGGCTTCAGCTCTGAGCTCAAACCCCTCACACCTGAAAGAACTGGATCTGACCTACAACCACCCGGGAGAGTCAGGAGTGAAGATGCTCTCTGCTAGACTGGAGGATCCACACTGCAGACTGGACACACTCAGGTATGGAACGTTATAGTGTGTGTGCGCGTGTGTGTGTGTGTGTATGAACTACTGAAGGCCATAATCATCTGTTATGTATTTCTGACTGGTCTCCCTATTAATAATTCATCCTGTTTGTAGACTCTGCTGTGCAGTGATGTGTTTGTAGTGTCTTTGTTGTCTAGTGTTTGGTTTTAGGGTGAGTGAGTGAGTCACTG
The DNA here is from genome assembly GCA_020368025.1 of Brachyhypopomus occidentalis. Classification (NCBI taxonomy): domain Eukaryota; kingdom Metazoa; phylum Chordata; class Actinopteri; order Gymnotiformes; family Hypopomidae; genus Brachyhypopomus; species Brachyhypopomus occidentalis. The sequence continues at coordinate 14,206 of JAGXOD010000346.1, read as the reverse complement.
TTATAGTGAACTGTACTGCAGTGTGTTATAGTGAGTGTGTTATATTGATAAAGTGTTGCCTGCGCACTACCTTGAACTGCATCAGACAGTGTCTAGCGCAGATAGACAAAGAGTGGATCCCATTCAGAATGAGAGCCCACTGTTTATTCGAAATGGGCCAGCCAAGTCGTGCTCCCATGAGAGCTTTAGGGCACTATTGTCAACATTATCCGAGGAGCAAATTACTGTATAAATAGTGGTAATTAACTTCCGCCAATTTGGATTGAGAGCTAGGATCCGATCCATTTTAGATTCAGGGGATGATTAGAAAAATGGTGGAAAAGGCGGGAGACAAAATGCCTAACCTGGAAAAAAAACTAAATAAATGAGAGGTGGGCAAGTTGTACTTTTCTGCTAATGATGAAAAAGAAAAAACCCATCAGCATACAAATCATCAATGGTTTTGATGCCATTCTCTGTCCATTTCCGAAAGGCCGAATCTATGATAGCGGGAGAAATTGAAAATCGTTGGTGATGGGCGCACAAATTTCACTGTTACGAATATCAAATGATTTTTTAAACTGGATCCAAATTTTGACTGAGCTCTGTACAAGTAGGTAGGACTGGTAGGAAGGAATTTGGTCAGTACAGAAAGTGGTGAACAAATTAAGTATTTGAGTGAATGCTGCGCAGAAGAAAATTCAATTCGAGCCCACGAAGGGCAGTCATGAATAGAATAGAAGGAAGAGAATTCTTTATAAAATTCAGTCGTAAACCCATCGGGACCAGGAGATTTACAAGGTTGTAAAGATTTTATAGCATCTTGTATTTCGGAGATGGAAATATTAAAGCCCAGCCCATCAAGACGGTTCGGAGGAACCTGGGGAATGGTAAGGTGTCAAAAATGGTCAAATCTGTCTGATTAAGAAGCTGAATTTCAGATGCGTAAAGATTAGTGTAATAATCAGTAAAAATTTGGATAATTAATTTAAGATCAAAACCATATGACCAGTAGAAGACTTAATTTTAGAAATCAATCTAGAGATCTTGATCTAGCCATGTATGCAAGATACTTCCCAGCCTTGTCACAATGTTCATAGGTACGTAATTTGGATTGTCTCAATCGTGTTTCGACCTTACGAGTCATTAAAAGATCAAATTCAGATCGAAGTTGGAGACGTTGATTAATTTAGTGCAAAAGCACTATCAATCTTATGAAGTTCATTTGTTATCTCAGACAGTATCTGCCTCTCAATATTTCTGGAATATGAGCCATATGAAATAATTTGGCCCCTCATGTATGCTTTTTGAAGGCCTCCCAGAGGGAGTGGATATTAATTTTAGGGGATCGTTGAGAGAAAGTAAAGCTGTATTTGGGAGGCAAGGTATTTTTTGAATTTGTTTGTTGCTTCTATAAAGACTTCCAGAGGGTGGGGCAGTGAACAGTGCAAATACCGGGGGTATTTTGTCTTTTTATCTTATTTCTGGCCCTTTTCAGAACTCACAGGCTGCAGATGTTCTTTAGAGAAGACAATGGTCAGCCAATAATCTTGTCTGCTGTCTTGATAACCCTCTGAAGGGCCTTCTGAGCAGCCACCATGCCACCCTGTGATGCATTGTGCTCATGCGCTTGATGGTGGAGTGGTCGAAGACCACTAGCAGCTTCTGTGTCAGCAGAACACATCTGCAGATGAGAGCGCTCGCCCACAGCCATGTGGAAAGCCGGGTTAAGGGTGATGGTGTAGGAAGAGTGGGAACCCATCCTGACACTTTGTGGCCAGGTAGTGAGAAAGTCTGTTATCCAGGCACAGATGGAAGGATGGCTGTTATGTATTGCACCACGAGTTCAAAGCATTTTCAATAGCTGAAGTAAGGGCTACCAGTCTCTAGTTGGCTTTTTTGAATACAGGGATAATAGTAGCAGATCTTAAGCAAGTAGGGATGGTGGCTTGTTAGATGTTAAAGATCCCCTGGTCAACATTGACTTTCAGTACTGTGCCCAGTACTCTATCAGGTCCTTTACAAGGAAACGTACAAGGAAAAAAAGGTAAAATAAACAAGCAAGGCCCAGTAGTCTGTGAGCATACAGCTATGTAAAAACCATAACCTTTTATATTGTAACGTGGGGGGGGGTGTGTTGGCGCACTACTCCGCCACCCACAGGCCTGCCGTCCAGCGCTCGCACTTTCCTTGGCCTTTCCAAGGTCTCCAGGGGCAACCGCATCCTCCTCGCCAGGTCCGCTGTCATCATGTTTCCTGATGCTCCCGAGTCCACTAGGGCATAAACCCCAACACAATTCCCTGGTAAGTAAGCGTCACATTTATAGTCAGCAACTGAGCCATCTTGGATCTACTCACCCGAGCCCTTCCACTGTCAGGTGCTGGGTGATCCGCCTCCGCTGGCTCAGCTGCTCCTATCTGCATCGGCTCTGGTGCCTTCCAGTTTCGTAGTCCTCTCGGGGAGATCTTACACGCCAAGGACTCTTGTCGCCCTTCCTCCGGTAGTATTCCTCTCTTGCAGTAACCGGTCGTAGGTTATGGCCATGCGGACAACCGAATTAAAAGGCTCGTTTTCCTGTCGACACGCTAATTCAGCGTAGCTGGGGTTTTAGAGCCGCTAAGAAGGCGTCCGTGAGCGCCGCCTCATTCCACCCGTCCCGGCTGCGACAGTGCGAAACTCGAGGGGCGAATGCGGCCGCTGTTTGGTTCCCTTGCCGCATTGTTAGCAAGGTCTGTCCACACGCCCTTCCTTGGCGTGGGTGGTGAAACACTTTTTTAATTCATTATGAAATGTCTCATAATTTGATAATAGCGGGGACTCACCGCCAATAACGCTCTCCCAGGCCAATGCCTTGCCGCTGAGCCGCGAGATAACAAATGAGATTTTTGCCTGGTCCGTAAGGTGCTCTTGATACCGAAAGTAGAGGCTGCACTGGGCCAGGAATCCTCGCACTTCTCGGGGTCTCCATCATAAGCCTCTGGGGGTGCCAAGGGTAGTCTCATCCCTTCCACTCGTTGAACCGGGGGTGGACTAGCCTGCTGCGACAGAACTTGGACAGACGTGGTCAGCGTGCGCATTAAATTCCTTAACTCACCCATCTCGTGGTGATGCTGCTCCAGTAGCAAGCCTTGAGCGTTTAGGACTTCTACGCAGAAGGCCCGCTGCCACCTGCTGCTTCAGGCTGCGCATTCTGTAACGTATTTTGACAGACAGCAGGAGGCGAGGGTAGCGAGCTTCCATTTGGTTTATTATCCATACTCAATTTAGGGAAGGACAGAAATAAAGGCAATCGTGCCTAGGAATGCTTAGAACAGAAAATAAAGAAGAGTTCCCAGAGGCGTCTTTCAGGAGCAGCACGTCTTTGTCCAGGAAGAGCGTGGCGAGATCCGTCCAAGGAAGGCCAATGCGCAGCACTGAACGACAGGACCTGTGGGCTTAAGAAGGCATCCCAAATACCGTGCACAGGTGTTTAGTATTCGGGAGAATGAGAAGGAGGGAGTGACGTGCGAGGTGTGGGCGTGCGCCTATGCCAGGTAAGGGTGTGACGTGTGTCAGGTGCTCTCGCTGGTGCCCTCTGGTGGCGAACCCGCCTTCTCACCGTGACATATATTCCCTTTCATATCTGCCGTGAGTCAGATAATCTCTGCTTTATTAAAGTCCCCTGCCATAATACACACTGTATGGGCAAGCCTGTTACTGTTTGTTTACACAGTCATACAGCAGGACCAAGGGCAATGCTAACCTTGACATCTGGTGGTATGCAGACAGCAGTGACTAGTGCTATATTTAACTCAAGTGGTATATAGTAGGGTCTTCACTTGACGGTCATTGCTTCTAGATCTGGAGAGCAATGGCTATATATGATGTTTCTCTGAACAGCCATTACGCACACAGATACATAGACCTCCTCCTCTGCTCTTACCAGAGTCACAATAACTATGTTGCGGGTAGACATCCTGATAACTACCACTACATCCAAGATCTGCAGGCGTAGCCATGTCTCTCAATTCTGATCACACAACAACCACAGATGGAGTTTTCAGCAGTTAGCAGCTTCAGTTCGTGTGTTTTCATCAGTTATGTTTTATAATGTTTGCTTTAGTGAATTGCAGAAAATTATCTATTTGTGTGCGTGTGTGATGGGACGGACATGACTGGGAGCACAGACGTATGCAGAAACAGGTAGATGTTTATTAAGAAGGCGTAGATATGGGTTGGAAGGACAAAAACAGAGAGCCGTGCATCTCAAAAAGCGTAATCCAAGAGCAAGGTCAAAAATACATTCCAGAGTATAATCCACAATCCAGGCAACCAAATCTGAAGGGCAATTCCAAAAGGGTAAAGGCAGGCAAGGTAAAAAACACCATGAGACAAAAATACAAGAATAAAGAGAGACTGCTCGGTACACTTCAGCAATACTTCACAAAGAGCCTTTGAACCAGTGCAGGTATATATGCATGAGTGGTAATAGGGAACAGGTGAAGTTTAATAATGAGGCGAGGAGTATCTGCAGAGTTGGGTAGTGGGAAGCTGGGTAGTGGATTGCTAGTCTGCATGACGGTGTGTCACCTGACTACCTGGATGTTACAGCTACCCGGTATTCCAGAATGACTATTCAGTGTTACTGGTGAACTGGGTGGTCTGTCTGGTATGCCCTGACCAATCTGATCATTTCACCCTTCCTCTGGCAGGATTCCATCCTCCTCCATCTTACCCACCTGCTCTTCATTTACAGGACCACATCCAATGTAATGATCTTTGTTTTGGCTGTAGTATTCCCACTGGTAATGGTTTTTCCAGCAGTACTAGAGCTGGAATGTTTATTTATGGTAATGTAATATATGAGCTGCCGTCATTGTTTATATATAATATCTGAGCTCAGTGTTGATTTTATAACAATATGTGAGCAGCAAACTATGTTTATGTCTATCTACACATCCCCTGTAAGATTTCTTCACTGTATGTTTTTGAGTATATAAATGTTTGTGTTTGGGAGGAAGATATTGATGAAAAATGGGAGAATATACATAAATATTTTAAGGTGTCTATATGTGAGTCTCCTACTTTCTTATTTAGGGTCGATCATGCAGGAACAATCAGAATTCAAATGGGACTAAGAAAATGTAAGTTCACCATTTCAATATAATCTACATGCACGCTTGTGGATACGGACACACATTCACACACACTCACACACAGTAGTTGTGTTGTGTCCTATCCTCTAATGTCTGTTCTTGTGTGCAGATGCGTGTGAGTTCACACTGGACCCAAACACAGCACACAAACGTCTCTCTCTGTCTGAGGGGAACAGGAAGGTGACACGGGGGGGAGGATGAGGAGTCGTATCCTGATCACCCAGACAGATTTGATATCAATAAGCAGGTGTTAAGTAAAGAGAGTGTGTGTGGAGAGAGTGTGTGTGGTCGATGGTACTGAGAGGCTGAGTGGAGTGGAGATGCTGATATAGCAGTGACATATAAAGGAATCAGCAGGAAAGGACGCAGTGATGACTGTGTGTTTGGACAGAATATAAAGTCCTGGTGTCTTTACTGCTATAATAACAGTTACACTGTCTGGCACAATAAGAAGGAAACTGACATCTCTGCCCCCTCCAGCTCCAACAGAGTAGGAGTGTATGTGGACTGGCCCGCCGGCACTCTGTCCTTCTACAGCGTCTCCTCTCACCCACACACACTCACACACATACACACATCACACACCACATTCACTCAGCCCCTCTATGCAGGGATTTGGGTTGGTGAAAACTCCTCTGTGTGTGTACAACATGGTAACAAACACTCCTCTACACACCCAACTGGACAAGACGACTGATCCAGTGAACATAATACACCCATGCCTGTTCAGGCTTACACAAAAATTGCAAGGACACACATTTGTGTGCAGCCTGTACACATACACACATTGAGTTTATCAAAACAATTTATAAAATGGTCAGATAATTTCTCATTCAGAGATATTACTGTGTACATAAGCATCACTCCAATCAGAATGAAAAATCTTTCAGAGTTTACCAAACTCAAAGGTTGTAATTAGGGTTCACACACGTAGTGTGGGAAACCTACTGTAATTGTTAGGACACCAAACTTGGCAAAACACCAAACTTGGCAAAACAGTTCATTAGTTCACCAGGACCACACTCACCTATAGGGACTCACATTGGCCTGATGGTGGCGCAATAGCACATCATGTTACTATTTGGCCCATATCTCCCACACCGTAAGTCATAGAAACAAAATTCCACTTTTATGCATTCCTTGGCTCAATTCATTAGGACTATTCATATACAACCATTAAGTTCCGCCCACTTAGATTTCTTGCTAATTTGCATAATATGCAAAACCTACTTTTGCCTACTAGTCTTCGGTTTTTCATCTGATTATTCACAGTAATCTTATTATAATTATCAACATAAATGTGACATTTGCATACAGTCTGGTTTCCACATGTCAATCAATAGCTCTGAGGCGCGGCCTAATTTACTTCAACAGCTATATCTCAACAATGCTTTGACCAATCTTCATAGGCTGATAGAGCACATGACTCTGAGGTCACAGGTCAAAGCTGGCCAAGGTTGTCCAATAGGGGCGCTATAACATGGAAAAACTGTTTCTCATCAACCATTGGTCTCATTAAGCCAAACCTTTGCAAGCACCATCATAGGGTCAAGTGGTATCAGGACATTTACTGATGACATCATCACTCAAAAAACAAACATAGCCGCCAAGAGCCAATTTATTGGTTTTGGCCATTTCATAGGTTCGGCCACTGGCCAATCGACATGAAACCTGAATGCTATGCATATTTCAGGACTGTGAGTTACTGTAAAAACTGCTCTTTTGAACTAGTCCTAAGAAATTGATCCAATGATGGAATAATTGGTATAGACATAATCCATAGGCTCTCTAGGTAAATAATTATCAAAATATGTTGGATTTTTAAATTTCAGGTTGATCCATTTTTCCATTATATCATTGTGACCATGCCATATATAACCTTTATTGCTATAACTCATAAACCATGTAAGTGATCAACTCCCAATTTGAAACAGTTTTATAGACTGAAGGCCTTGTGAGGTATGCCAAGTTTGGTCCAAATAGGCCTGTCGGGAGCGCTACAGTACCAAAAAAACCAAAGAAATCATAAAAACTTGCACTGCAATTCTGTTATGCAGAATACAGAAAAGTAATGGGTCTTGTATGGTTCAGATCAATGAGCTAAATAATTTTGTAATTGCATCTCATAACAAAAAGTACAAATGAACCTATTGTTTCACCAAAATGACTTGCTTCATCACTGTAATATCAGTATGGTAGTACTAGCTCACCATCTACTGGCCAAATTCTAGAACTGACTGAAAAGTAGGGCTGGGAGATATGGCCTAAAAATAATTTCCCATATATATATCGCGATATATATACACGATATATATCGCGATATTTTGAAATCTCCTCTAAAACACTCCATAAATGATCGATTTATCCCTTTGATGTATACAGTAGTCATACCAGTATGATTCTAGTGCCTGCAACAGATGTATGTCTCCATTAAAAATTTTTTTTACTTTTTACATTTTGTATATATGCATTAGCGGTTTCTATTGGAGATATTTTACACTTTGAGGCAAAAAGGGGTATCTATCACTTTTTTTGTCATATGGGATTGCTTTTGAAACGAAGCAGCCAGAGTCATTTGCTTCTGGGCTGGATGCATTTGCGTTTTATTTGGTGTAGGTCCAGATGTGGACATGCGGAGTTTCAGGCATTGTTTGATCTGTAATGGGTGACTTTTCAAATGGTGAAACAGATTTGTGGTACTGCTACCTTTTGCTGCAATACTTTTGTGGCATATTTTACAGATAACTGTTTGTTCTTCATCATCTTGGTGAAACCCAAACCATTCCCAGACAACGGATCCAGTGCTGTTTTTCTTCTGAACCAATTGTCCGTCTCCATCTTGTTTCTTTGTGCCTACCGTTGCCAACTCGCTTCGTTATTAGTTCTCTCAGTACCTGTGCTGTTTTTTCATCTGAACCAATTCGTCCACCTGCGTCTCGTTTCTTAGCGCTTAATGCAACTCACTTTGACAATCGCTCTCCCTGTACCTCACTGTGCTCTTTTCCGCCTCCTCTGTACACACACGCATACCCCAGCAGCGCTGGTGGGCAGGACCAATGTAGGTGAACTGAGAGGGAGATGAACTAAACACTAAAGCAACTCTCACGCTGGCAGATAGAAGCAAATTTATACTCGATGTTCGCAATATAATAATTTTGTTTTTGCAAATTCATTTATCCATTTTTTGCAGTGAAGTAGCTTTATTTCAGTTGTAGGTCTAAAGGACCCTTTGGGTCTCTTTTTGCCTATTTTTGCCAAAATGCCTATTCGTGTGTGAACCTGCAATCGCCACTCATGGCTATATTTCTACATGTTACTGTTTATGAACAGAAATCAAGTGTAGAACACTGCCCTGTTCTAAAAGCGCTTTGAAGTAGTTTAAAATGTATTTTTGTATGCAGTTTTTAGGTAATGTAACGTTGAAGTGTTGCTTTGATCGTTTGTGAGGTTTTTTTTTTTTTTTTTTTCTCAGGGACCATTTTAGCATTTAAGAGTGATCTAATAAAATCTCATTCCTAAATATTTTGTCTGCCTTCAAAATGTGTTTTGGAGTTTAAGGTTCTCTTTTAATGCACAATTGTGGGCAGTATTTTGGCACTGAAGCATGCATTTTATTACTGTAGGGGTAACACTTTCTATGTTTAAATGTGCTTTGAGGTTTGACGGGCAAAACGTGAATTTGCAAATGTTAGTGGAATTGTATCTTTGATGTATTATGTATAACTTTACATACCCCCCCAAATCTTGCTTTGTACACACAGTCTGAACAAGCTTTTTGAAGCTGTTCTGATTCTTAAGTTGTGGAAGTTGTGGTGTTGTAACCCTTTGTGAACCGTCACTCTGTCCAGATCTGGTTTGAGGACAATTTGATGTACATCTAAATGTGGAGATTTTATCCTTGGAGGTTCAGCATTAAAAAAAAATGCAAAGAAATATAGTGTCAATTTGTTTTTAAACAGATTTTCCAAATGTGAATGAAGATCGTTTTGTTAAAATTGGCAGACTGTTCTAGGAAATGAATGCACAACTGTAAATATTCAATAAATTGTCAAAAAATGTTTAAATGTTCTCAACAGAGTCTCATTCTTTTTTTTTGTGATCCCATAGAGAAGTCTCATTTTCTCATGTTCATGTGCTCATGTGAAAATAATTTTGGAGTGTAATATTGGGTCCTTAGTGTTCTGTGGGTAACGTGGTCGTGGATGAATGAAAGTCAAGCACAACAACGAGCTCTTTCTCAATACTTTTTATCTCCTGCTCGGATAGCAGCACAACTCAACACTGTCTCCCTGTTCCCGCTCTCTCTATCACTCCCAGCCAATCAACCCCAGAGCTCACAGGGGAAAGCAATCAAACACAACCTCTTAACTGTGGTGAATACACAAAAAAAAAAAAAAGAGGGTTTTACCACCATAAACATTCAATATACTGAGTTTACAAAAAAATAAAATTAAAATACTTTGTTTTCATTCTTACATAGGCTTTGATATTGAACTACCCTTTTGTTTTGTTTTTTTGAAGAATAACCAGGATGAGAAATCAGGACTGGTCTTCGCAATCTAGCCGAACTGCCACGGCTCCCAACCAACTAAGCTAAGTGTCTCTTGAAGAGACACTACAGTGCTACACTGCAGAACTGAACACACAAGATCAAATTTATGACTAGTAAAGTATCAACCCCTGCATACAATTCAATTCAATTCAATTTTGTTTATATAGTGCTTTTTACCAGGGGTAGGACACTACATAACTCACTAGATTTGCATTTCCTGAAGGAAATACGAGAGGGCTTGAAAAGACGTAACCTTCTGACTAAGGTTATGGTGAATACCTCTGAGTGAGGAAGCATAATGTCAATGTCCTGCCTGGGACCAAGATTTGAGCTGCTGGTTGTGTGAGGATTACAGTGTAATGTGTTGTAGAGTCTAGTATGTTTGGGAATGTTTGTGGTGTGTATGTGTAGGTACCATGCCAAACCAGCAGGTGGCAGTACCACTGGAATTACATCAAACAAGCTTGCTTCGACGGAAGAAAGGGCGTGCCTAAAGTGCGCGAAATTCAGGTGTTTAAATACCTTGATCAGATCCGCCATCTCTCTCTGGTTTGACCCGCACCGAGGTTAGACCTAGTTAAGAGAGGATCTGCCATCTCTCTCTCTGGTTTGACCCGCACCGAGGTTAGACCTATTTAAGAGAGGATCCGCCATCTCTCTCTCTCTCTGGTTTGCGTCGCCACAGCAACAGATTCACCGACCTACTTCTATCAAGCTTGCTAACGCGGCCACACGGACTGACACAAAGGCGATCAATTCCCTGTTAAACCGTGGATGAGACTCACATTCCTGGACTCCGTATCCAGAAGGACGATTCCCAGGACACCTGGACGACGTCACTTTTATCAACGAGGAACCTGTGGTGGAAATTCCCTCCTAATTCCAGGAGAATTCAGCGAGGACGACGAAAAACCACCCAAAATCCTCAACACGTGAGAGTCTAACCGCTGGGCATAGCTTTTGAAAGGGCATAGTTATTTGAACTGCAGACTTAACCAAGTTTCAGTTAAGACATTCTGTTTTTATGTTCAGCTTTCTTTAATTAAGACAATCCAGATTTGTTCATACAAAGTTCTCTGTGCTGTGCATGCAATCTCTGTTTAATTTGTAACTGATATAGTCTTCCCCATTCTCGGACACACCACATTAATTTTTAGTTATTAAGCCAGTTATTATCCTTTGTTCTGACCACGTTAGAATAAACCAGCTGAGCTCATTAACATACAGCCACCCTACTCTACTGTTTAGAGTCGGCGCCATTTTAGTTGCTTTGTTCTCCATAGTAGAACAGAGATTACAACTCCCGCCTCCTCACACGCGCACGACCTCACATGCGCACGACCGCGCGCACACATTTACTCTCACCCCTCTTACACATTCACACACACTAGACGCCGAGCCTTCACTGTAAATATACTGATCCCTGTTGATGCTGTTTGTTTAGAATAGTTGGTTTTAAATAAATGTATTTATTTATTTTCACCAATTTGTCTGTGTTGATGTCATTCAAAAGTGGTTGCTGCCAAAACCTCCAAAGTTAGGTGAAACCCCTACATAAATTAATTATGTAGGTGCGGGCCAAATTTATTAAGTAATCAGTCTCATAAAATTACCTACGAAATGGCGGAAGCTTAGATGGCATTAACTTTACTTAATTTAATATAAACTTGATCTATCTAAGGTCTGGTCAACTTCCGCAGCCCAATTAGTTGGATAAACAAACTTTAAATCTGAAGGTTTTTAGTTCGAATAATCGTTCTGGCTTCAGGTTATAACGGAGAGACAACGACTCAGACAACAGCGTTTAACACAGAAAACATTTATTAAACACACTCCATAATAAACAGTACAACAAATAAGGGACTGGGGATCGTCTAGCGTGTGTGTATGTGTATGTGTGTGTGTGTGTGTGTGTGTGAGTGCGTGTTCGGGTACGTGTAGGTGGATGTGGATTCAGGTACGTGCGGGTGCACGTGCGCGTGGGGGGAGGTCTTTCAGACAAAGAGAAACTCAGCGGCGCGAAACCAAACCAAGCTCTCCTCGATAGCCAAAGACACGAGAGACTAAGACAATAGATGGAGGGGAGTTTTTACAGACGAAGGGGAAATTCGCTGGTACAAACACCAAACTAAGCCTATGGCGACACGGTATCGCTGGTCACTAGGTAACCTCAGCGAGAGTATAGCCAGACCCACGCGTAACTATAGTAACGTAACTATGGTAGGGGAAACCGCATAATTGATTACGCTTACGAGATTTTGCGCGCTAGTACTCAGTTCAACTGGCTTAGTACGACATGTATGACACTAATACATTTAACCCAAGCATAAGCACAGGCGTAAACATTCACATTCAAGAAACGCACAGTTTTATATTAAGTCTGCCCAGATGCACAGTCTTACTTGGTGTTGTCCGTCCGCGGCCTGCGCAGTAGGCCAGGTAGCCTCTTGAGGAGGACTCCTTCGCGGCGCTTTTAATGAAGAAAAGTTCTGCTGGATCGCGTTGCTCCGTCCGGGGAAAAAGTTCTGGTAGCCGGTCAACGACGTTCCGACACCCCTCCCTTTGTCTCAGCTGTATGTGGCTGTGACCTTGTCCAGGTTGTCCACCCCTCCCTTTGTCTCAGCTGTATGTGGCTGTGACCTTGTCCAGGTTGTCCACCCCTCCCTTTGTCTCAGCTGTATGTGGCTGTGACCTTGTCCAGGTTGTCCACCCCTCCCTCTGTCTCAGATGTAGTTGGCTGTAACCTTGTCCAGGTTGTCCACCCCTCCCTTTGTCTCAGATGTGGGTGGCTGTAACCTTGTCCAGGTTGTCCACCCCTCCCTTTGTCACATTGTAGTCCAGCGCCATTTGTGTTTTTTTGTGTTCTCTGCTCAGGGCAGCATCTTCGTGTGTGGTGCTGAGCTGCAGGACATTTTCTCTCTTTCTTGGGGCAAAGGGGCATCACAGTTGCTTTATCAGTGTAGGTAAACACTGAAGATGTTACTGTCCTGTCCTTGATGGCAAGAAGTTCAGAGGGAAGCTCTGGTTTATTCTTTCTCAGTGACCCCAACATCGTAATCTTCCTTTTGAGCACGTTCTCAAAATGTGCAAAAATGATCACATGTAATAATATCCCCATGCAGTCAGCCATATCAAGCACAACCCTTGTGCCCTCAATTTTATCTGGTGCTTTGCCAGGAGATTTGTTCACTTTTGAAAAACTTCATACACCCCTGCAGACAGATGTGTTTTTACACAGCACCAATATGTGTAATATGTGTTCAGCACATTGAAAAAATATCTGTTGAAAACTGTTATTTTAATGGGACTGTTTTTATTAAAGGGTTAAGTAGACAGATGTTAACAACACACAGGTACAACATAATGTGAATGGGTGAAGTAAAGGGTTAAACACACAGACGTTAACAACACAAAGTACACACAGTGGCCAGCAGGAGGACCTTAAACTACAGAACCCTACGGTGTTATCAGGCTTAGGGGAGTTAATGGAGGCTTCCAGAATAGAGCTGCAGCCAGGGGCAGTTCCATTTGAGCTGTCAACACCACACAGAGTACCACTCTGCGCTGGCCGGTGCGCTGGCACAAACTTACACCGTGGTGCGCTGGTTCTGTGTGTTGTTGTTTCAATAATACAGTGTTATTGTAGAAGCTGGGAGGAGGATCTAACTAAAAGGGGAGGAGTTGTGTAAGGTGGAACATAGTGGAGATAGAATAAACCACAGGGCCAGAATTGGCTCTAGTCAGGAGTGGGTCTATGAGTTAGTTGTCCTACCCGATAGCAAAAGCATGATCTACCTGGTATTGAGCAGATCTAGTGACATTAGATACCACTTCCATAGTAATAACACGTGTTGTCTTGCCTTCACATTGACTGAGGGCACTGAATGACCCCATTACAACAGGGCACAATGATAAGATTAATGCTACTTCAAACATTTCATTATCCTTGATAATGGCCAATAAACATCTGTTACAGAGTTTTAAAGGATAAAGGAGTGTCGTCTGGGTGAGATGGTCTTAGGGCTCAACAGTCTTCAGTATCACCAATCCTGCTGAACCACAAACACTCTGCAAACCTCATAATAGAATAGAATTAATAGAATGTCAGAATAGAATAAACACTGTCAGAATAGAATGAATAGAATGTCAGAATAGAATCACTCTTACACATATTAACAGTCCACACTATTATCACAACAGATTCACACTCATATAAAGACCCAGTTACTCTTAAATTCACTTCATCTGCTCTAAGTCATTATTGTGTTCACTTTGTCAATATGTAGGGAAGAAGAAACATACACACACCCTGTTGTCATGTGGGACAGCAGGTGGCAGTATTGTGCACCTTCATGTGAACCTGCTCTCAGATCATCAGAATTAGATCCTGAGTGTTAGTTTTCAGTCTCTTTGGTGATTTTCTCTAATCATCGTGAAGATTTGTACAGTAGTGATTCCATTTCTCAAAACAATTAATAAAAACAGCACCACATTATGGATTAGCAGCTAAAGCCTGTCACTTACTCAAAACCCCTCATT
>JAGXOD010000345.1:0-21840 GCA_020368025.1 Brachyhypopomus occidentalis | reverse complement strand
CGTGACAGATAATTTAGACATAACATGAACACAGGCAGATAATGAAAGGGCCTCTACATGCTGCTGGATGAACTGTGGATGTAGGATGACACTGTAAAAGGCCTTATTTGATAAAGGTCCAGATCAGGGGATCTTTAAAAAGATAGAACTTTTATATTTGGACCTAATACATATATAATGAATGTGTATATGAATATGAATGACTGGGGTGTGAAGTCATGATGATTGGACATAATTGTGGAAGAATCTAAAGCATGTAAATAGAGTAGGATGGGAAATGTAAATAGATTTAAAGGTAAATAGAGTAGGAGGGGCAATGTGTGTCTGATTAGAATATATGAATAAACACTGGGGCTCCTCTGAGCCCTGGAGACATTCATGTTGGGGAGTGACTCAGCTGTACACCAGCGTAGATCTACAATAAAGTGGGACCTGTTAATCTCTTCAAGTGATATTGGAGTCTGTCTTCTTTATTTTATTATGTTTTATGACTTTGTGCATTGTGGTTTGGGCGGTGGCCGAAGGCGGGGGCCTTGGCGTACCGACCCTCGGTTACTGAAGCTGGCTCTTGGGACATGGAACGTAACCTCTCTGGGTGGGAAGGAGCCTGAGCTGGTGTGTGAGGCTGAGAGATACCAACTAGATATAGTTGGGCTCACCTCCACACACAGTTTGGGTTCTGGAACCAATCCTCTCGAGAGAGGCTGGACTTTATTCTTTTCTGGAGTTGCCCAGGGTGAAAGGCGGAGGGCTGGAGTGGGCTTACTCATAGCTCCCCGGCTCGCTGCCTGTGTGTTGGGGTTTTCCCCAGTAGATAAGAGGGTTGCTTCCCTGCGCCTTAGGGGTCGGGGAAAGGGCTCTGACTGTTGTTTGTGCTTATGCACCGAATGGCAGTTCGGAGTACCCGGCCTTCTTGGAGTCCTTGGAGGGGGTGCTGGAAGGTGCCCCTTCTGGGGATTCCATTGTTCTGCTGGGGGACTTCAATGCTCACGTGGGCAATGACAGTAGGACCTGGAAGGGCGTGATTGGGAGGAACGGCCTCTCCGATCTGAACCCGAGTGGTGTTCTGTTATTGGACTTCTGTGCTCGTCACGGTTTGTCCATAACGAACACCATGTTTGAGCACAGAGGTGTCCATAAGTGCACATGGCACCAGGACACCTTAGGTCGCAGTTCGATGATCGATTTTGTAATCGTATCGTCGAACTTGCGACCGTGTGTCTTGGACACTCGGGTAAAGAGAGGAGCTGAGCTGTCAACCGATCACCACCTAGTGGTGAGTTGGATCAGATGGCGGGCGAGGATGCCGGACAGACCTGGCAGACCCAAACGTACTGTGTGAGGGTTTGCTGGGAACGCCTGGCAGAGGAACCTGTCAGAAAGGTCTTTAACTCCCACATCCGACAAAGCTTTGACCGCATCCCGAGGGAGGCCGGAAACATTGAGTCTGAGTGGGCTTGGTTCCGTGCTTCTATTGTCAATGCAGCAGATCGGAGCTGTGGCCGCAAGGTTGTCGGTGCCTGTCGTGGCGGCAATCCCAGAACCCGGTGGTGGACACCTCGGGTAAGGGAGGCCGTCATGCTGAAGAAAGAGTCCTATCGGGCCTGGTTGGCCCGTGGGACTTTGGAGGCAGCAGACAGGTACAGGGGGCCAAGCGGATCGCGGCTTTGACTGTCGCAGAGGCAAAAACTCGGGTGTGGGAAGAGTTTGGTGAGACCATGGAAAGTGACTTTCGATCGGCTCCGAGGAGGTTCTGGCAAACCGTCAGGCAACTCAGGAGGGGAAAGCGGTTCCCGACCAACACTGTATACAGTGAGGCTGGGGATCTGCTGACCTCGACTGGGGATGTCATTAGGCGGTGGAAGGAATACTTCGAGGATCTTCTCAATCCCACCACCACGCCTTCCATAGAGGAAGCAGAACCAGAGGACTCGACGGGGTTTGCCCATCACTAGGGCTGAGGTGACCAGGGTAGTTGTGAAACTCCTTGGTGCCAAGGCACCGGGGGTGGATGAGATCCGTCCCTGAGTTCCTTAAGGCTCTGGATGTTGTGGGACTGTCTTGGTTGACACGCCTTTGCAACATCGCGTGTACATCGGGGGCAGTGCCTCTGGATTGGCAAACCGGGTGGTGGTTCCCCTTTTTAAGAAAGGAGACCGGAGAGTGTGCTCCAACTATCGGGGATCACACTTCTCAGCCTCCCCGGTAAGGTCTATGCAGGGGTTCTGGAGAAGAGAGTCCGCTCGATAGTCGAATCTCAGTTACAAGAGGAACAATGTGGGTTCCGTCCTGGTCGTGGAACACTGGACCAACTTTTCACCCTTGCGAGGGTCCTAGAGGGTGCATGGGAGTTTGCCCAACCAGTCCACATGTGCTTTGTGGATTTGGAAAAGGCATTCGACCGTGTCCCTCGGGGATTCCTCTGGGGGGTGCTCCGGGAGTATAGGGTACGGGGCCCGTTGCTACAGGCTATCCAGTCCCTGTACAAACGGAGCAGGAGTTTGGTTTGCATGGCTGGCAGTAAGTCAGACTGGTTTCCGGTGGGAGTTGGACTCCGCCAAGGCTGCCCTTTGTGTCACCGATTCTGTTCATAACTTTTATGGACAGAATTTCTCGGCGTAGCCAAGTGGTGGAGGGGGTTCGGTTTGGTGGCCTCAGGATTCCACGCCTTCTCTTTGCAGATGATGTGGTCCTGTTGGCATCATCGGGCCGAGACCTACAGCTCTCGCTGGATCAGTTTGCAGCCGAAAAGCGAGATGGCTGGGATGAGAATCAGCACCTCTAAAACTGAGACCATGGTACTCAGTCGGACAAGGGTGGAGTGCCCTCTCTGGGTCGGGAGTGAGTCCTTGCCTCAAGTGGAGGAGTTTAAGTATCTCGGGTTCTTGTTCACGAGTGAGGGAAGGATGGAACGTAGATTGACAGGCGGATCGGTGCTGCGGCTGCAGTATTGCGGTCGCTGTACCGGACCGTTGTGGTGAAGAGAGAGCTGAGCCGAAAGGCAAAGCTCTCAATTTACTGGTCAATCTACGCAATCGACTCTTACCTATGGTCACGAGCTTGGGGTAGTGACCGAAAGAATGAGATACCGAGTACAAGCGGCCGAAATGAGTTTTCTTCGCAGGGGTGTCTGGGCTCTCCCTTAGAGATAAGGTACGGAGCACAGTCATCCGGGAGGGGCTCGAGTAGAGTCGCTGCTCCTCCACGTAGAGGAGCCAGCTGAGGTGGTTCGGCATCTGGTTCGGATGCCACCTGGGCGCCTGCCTAGGGAGGCGCTCTGGGCATGTCCAACTGGGAGGAGACCCCGGGAAGACCCAGGACACGCTGGAGAGATTATATCTCTCGGCTGTCCTGGGAACGCCTTTGGTATCCCCCCCCAGAAGAGCTGGAAGAGGTGGCTGGGGAGAGGGAAACCTGGGCCTCTTTGCTTAGGCTACTGCCCCCGCGACCCGGACCCGGATAAGCGGAAGAAAATGGATGGATGGATGGACTTTGTTGCTGGTTTGTTTAAGGATAATTCAGAGGTACTGACTATGGGATCCACAAATATTGACTCCCTCCACTCATATGCAAGAACAGAGGAGGGAGAGAGAAAGAGAAAGAGAGAGAGGAAAGTGAGTGTGTGTGTGTGTGTGTGTAGATAATCCTGAATGTCTGTCTCATTTTCTCCTAAAACTAAAATATGATGGTTGGGAAACTGTAGAAATTCTGTAGAATGTCACTATTGTATATGCTGGAGAAAACAATAACAATATATAAAATATAATACAATATACTTTTAGTCCGATGTCATTTGTTATTGGTCTCGTCCTTTGTGTTTCGTATGCGTTCGAGTATAAATCATGCCACATAATCAGGGCACAGGCAAAACCTTGTATAATGAGAGAGATCCCGTCAATTTACATGTCAGCTCTCCTCTGCACGTGTGTCCGCCTCCTAGTACTGCAGCGTTACACAATATTGTATATGATGGAGAAAACAGATTTAAAACACTTAGTCTGATTAAAGAATCTCTATCTGTGTAAATGTATCACTCACTGTGGGTCAGAGGTCACAGGTCCACTGCTGAATGCAGGAGGAATACCCATGGACCAGTCACTCTTCATAGACACACAGCTGGGTACTGGAGATGCTGCTCTCTGGGGTTCAGACCTGAATTCAGTAAATACTGAACTGAACATTTTAATGGTCAAGCATTTCTCTCTCACTAAGTTTGCATTTATTCATGCTAAGAAATACACACATTCCCTTGGACAAACTCACAACTGTTTTAAGATTTCAACGTTTTCACAGCTTGATTGCTCTGTTTTCAAATAAATTATTCTACATTGTCATTTTTATTGACAAAATGAATATGAATGACTGGGGTGTGAAGTCATGATGATTGGACATAATGATGGTAGAATCTAAAGCAGATATGTAGAGTAGGAGGGGCAATGTGTAGATATACAATAAAGTGGGACCTGTTATTCTCTTCAAGTGATATTGGAGTCTGTCTTCTTTATTTTATTATGTTTTATGACTTTGTTGCTGGTTTGTTTAAGGATAATTCAGAGGTACTGACTATGGGATCCACAAATATTGACTCCCTCCACACATATGCAAGAACAGAGGAGGGAGAGAGAGAGAGAAAGAGAGAGAGGAAAGTGAGTATAATGAGAGAGATCCCGTCAATTTACATGTCAGCTCTCCTCTGCACGTGTGTCCGCCTCCTAGTACTGCAGCGTTACACAATATTGTATATGATGGAGAAAGCAGATTTAAAACACTTAGTCTGATGAAAGAATCTCTATCTGTGTAATGTGTCACTCACTGTGGGTCAGAGGTCACAGGTCCACTGCTGAATGCAGGAGGAATACCCATGGACCAGTCACTCTTCATAGACACACAGCTGGGTACTGGAGGTGCTGCTCTCTTTACCCTGATGAAGATGAAGAAAGTGTTGAGTAATTACATCCTTCACTACATCTCATTTATCCTGAATATTCCCTCTTCCTGTTTCCTCAGATTAAGTGTTGATGTAAAGCTCCTCACTTTGGGTCAGAGGTTCCTCCTCCACTGCTGGAGTTATGAGGCTCCATCATGGAGTTGTTCCTCTTCACACACACACACAGCTGGACACTGGAGATGCTGCTCTCTGCTCCCTGTCAACAGTTCACCATAAAGAGGAGGAGCAGGACACTGAAACACTGATTATAATGAACCTGATGTCACTTCAGTGTGACTCTGCCCCCAAACATAAGCCCAGTAACACTACAGGAAAAGGACATTTTAACCGATATGTTGTTCATTACATTTCCCAGTTCCTGTAAGTGTTATATACAGTACTCTACATATACTTGAACGCTTACTAAACACTTACACGCAAATACACGCTACTTTAGCGCCATCTTTTGGCAATTCATATAAATGCATATTGACTGTTTTTTTTTTTGTTTTTTTTTACCAATGTTCCGCTAAGATCGTCTAGTTTATAACAAATAAACGTGTGATTTAAAGGCAGAGAGTTTCCTTTCAGTGTGACAATATCAGTGACTATACAGTGGCCTCTCATGAAAAATGCTGAATAATTTTCGAATCCATATTTAATTTTAAACTTGAATCTAGTTATATTTAAGTATTAAGGGAAGCTTTAGATGCTGAAATAGACAGTTTGGAATGAATATTAATGTGTTTAATAATGGTATCATTACTGCTATCATTTTCCGGCAGTCCACTCATTGAGTTAATACTTGCTACTGTACTATTAGTGTGTATACGGAGTGTCTGTGGACATCTTTTAAAAGACTAAGTCGTTCAGCACCACTGAATATGTAGGCTTGGGAAATATTTATCTAGAGCACAGTTCGGCGTAACTTCAGGACAACATACATACTCTGTCCGCCATTTGACCACCATCAGAAACCAAGTGATGAAAAATGTTAAATAGGACATATGCCTTCACCTTCTCCGTGTCAGCAAGTCTACATTTCCGGAGTGACTGAAGTTCAAACTTGTGAATGTCTGGCGTATTTAAAATACCAAGATCACTTTAGCCTACATCGGTAATCTAAATAGCACGATTACAGCTCTGTAGATCTCCTGTGTCGCTTAAGAAACGATCTTTAAGATGTTTAGTTTAACGTTTAGGCGCTTTAAGACGCTTGTCTACGTTTTCATTTCGCCATTTTGTCATCTCGCAGTAAGACTCCCAGATCGTTTCGTACAGATTCAGACTGGATTACGTCCTTTATCGTTGGAACATTAAAACATATTTTGTACATCATTTTGTACATTATGTACGTTATGTATGCATTTTATAATTTCTCGGTACACGCGTAAATACACTCACCGTCGTATGCAGAGACTTATAAGGTAATTTTTACTTGGTTTACTTTCGGTTTTGACCTCGACGTACCCAAATAGGACAAGGCGAAACCGTGAAGCGATCACGTGACTATGACGAAGCTTCGTTGCGGCACACAATCACGTGACTGCTTTAGGGAACGATTCAAAAGCAGCAAAACCTGGCGCGCACTTCGAGGGTCGTTAGCGGAGATCTAGAGATACACAGAGAGATAGAGATAGCGATAGATAGAGAGAGAGAGAGAGAGAGATAGAGAGATAGAATAAGATATAGATAGTAGATAATAAAATATCAGGCAATGTACTAGTGATACAAACCTAGCTTGGTAGGATGTGAATAATAGTGAATAATATAATTTTATAAGTGAATAATATAATCAATAACATGGTGAAGGGAAACAAGTGTAGTTTCTCCAGTGTGCCTTGTCAAGATACATTCTGAGTGTATTTGGCTCTGTAGGCATCGAGGAGGACATCATGTAGGGAGGGGCTAGTCCCCATTTGGCTAGTCTTTGGCTCTGTAGGCATCGAGGAGGACATCATGTAGGGAGGGGCTAGTCCCCATTTGGCTCTGTAGGCATCGAGGAGGACATCATGTAGGGAGGGGCTAGTCCCCATTTGGCTCTGTAGGCATCGAGATTCGTTCTGAAGCGATCATGTGACTATGACGTCCGAAGCTTCGTTGCGGCACACAATCACATGACTGCTTTAGGGAACGATTCAAAAGCAGCAAAACCTGGCGCGCACTTCGAGGGTCGTTAGCGGAGATCTAGAGATACACAGAGAGATAGAGATAGCGATAGATAGAGAGAGAGATAGAGAGATAGAATAAGATATAGATAGTAGATAATAAAATATCAGGCAATGGACTAGTGATACAAACCCAGCTTGGTAGGATGTGAATAATAGTGAATAATATAATTTTATAAGTGAATAATATAATCAATAATATGGTGAAGCGAAACAAGCAACAATGTGCAATTAGAATTAGTGTAGTTTCTCCAGTGTGCCTTATCAAGATACATTCTGAGTCTATTATATATTAACTCAAAATATATTACGGTGTAATGTCTTAATACATTACATTAAATTATCCAGACATCAAAGTATTCTGCCATTTGTTGTATCAGTTGTTTTTTATTTAAACCTCAAATGTCCTGTTAATGTCATGCGTATTTGTGTGTGAGAATGACAGACAGTCCTGTTATCTAGGCGCCTGTGTGAGAGAGAGAGACAGACAGATCTGTTATCTAGGTGCGTGTTTGTGTGTGTGAGAGAGAGAGAGACAGACAAACAGACAATCCTGTTATCTATGTGTAACCGTGCTGAACTTGGCCGTTACTAATTCAGCGCGGTCCATATCATAACCCAGTTCTGTCTTTGTCGTATAGTATATCTGCGTTGTGTAATGACGGCCAGAAGACAGGGTGATAAGAATGCCGTTTATCTGCATGGAACAGAATTTGTACTGATCAGAAACATGGGCTCATCAGCGGGTACAGCACCTCGTGTCCGTCTCTCATATAATGGCCTATTAATATTACATTTATATTGAAATAAAATACAAAATGATCACATAAATACCTGCATGGAACAGAATTTGTACTGATCAGAAACATGGGCTCATCAGCGGGTACAGCACCTTACGAGGAATAGCACTTTACATTAGCATCAAGCTAGCGGACATTTCCAACTGTTAATATGTCTATTACAGTGTTATTGCTCTTATCAAATATGTAACTCATTAGCTTCTGGTTGACAGAAGTACATGTTACCATTAGCCAGTGATCATATAAAGGACATTGGACGATAAAATACAACATATTACCACAGTGCTAATGTAAGTGAACCCACCTCGTGTCCGTCTCTCATATAATGGCAACGAGGTCCCCGTGCCCACTGCACTTATCATGACCAACCACCAAGAGAGGGCGCTGTTTCACTCATAACACAAAGGCCCAAAGGAAAATAATGACAAGTGGAATCATAAACAATATAAACCCTGTTACATATGTGCCTGTGTGTGTGTGAGAGACACAGTCCTGTTATCTAGGTGCCTGTATGTGTGTAAGCAAGAGACAGACATATCTATTGTCTATGTGTGTGTGTGTGTGTGTGAGAGAGAGAGAGACAGACAGTCCTGTTATCTAGGTTTGTGTGTGTGTGGGAGAGAAACAGACAGACCTGTTATTTAGGTGTGTGTGTGTATAAGAGAGACAGACAGACCTATTATCTATGTGCCTGTGTGTATGAGTCAGACATCAAAATATTCTGCCATTTGTTGTATCAGTTGTTTTTTATTTAAACCTCAAATGTCATGTTAATGCACTGGAACAGTTTTAAGAGCTGTAATTTTTTTTAAAGCCCCTCGTCCACTAAATACACAAAGCACTTTCATGTTTTGGCCACCAGATGCCGCTAATGTCCACTGTGTTATGAAGCTCCGAGTAATGAATCTTTTTTCGATACAGTTAGGAAAAAGGCTTCAGTGCTTCAGAAAGCCTCGGTTTGCCATCACTAGTGTAGGTGGGTTATTTGTGTAACTATGTAAACTGTATATAAGTGTTGGGGTTTTGTGTATCTCTTTAGATGGAGCTGTAGGGGTGTGTTGGTTGTAGGTGGGTTATTTGTGTAACTATGTAAACTGTATATAAGTGTTGGGGTTTTGTGTATCTCTTTAGATGGAGCTGTAGGGGGTGTGTGGCTGTAGGTGTGGGTGTAGGTGGGTTATTTGTGTGTGTAACTATGTAAACTGTATATAAGTGTTGGGGTTTTGTGTATCTCTTTAGTTGGGGTTTTGTGTATCTCTTTAGTTGGAGCTGTTGGTAAGTTGTAAGTGGGTTATTTGTGTATCTATGGGTTGTGTTGGTTGTTGTAGGTGGTTTGCCAGGTGGGTTATTTGTGTAACTATGTAAACTGTATATAAGTGTTGGGGTTTTGTGTATCTCTTTAGATGGAGCTGTAGGGTGTGTTGGTTGTAGGTGGGTCATGTACACATGTCTTCACCTACACACTCTCTAAAGATGTCTGTCCACAGGTAAATATGAGCATTGTACCAGGCACAGTTCTTCTCTGGACTACTGACCATTGACACTCTTGTATTACTTGTGTGTTACTACTAAATGTGCATGTTTCTTATGATTTGATTCTTGAGAGCACCACTGTTATCTCGTTGTACTTGTACATATGGCCACGACCTCCTGCACCCCATGCTTGTGTTTTCGCCACACCTACACAAGGGCTGTTTTAACTAATGCACACACCACTGCCACGTTCAAAACACCTCCATGCCTTTGCTCAGGATCTCCTTCATAGCGCACACTATGACTTGCTAGAAATACTCCTTAATTTCTGTCAATTTCACCCCACACATCACAAGAAATGCAACATGTCTTCTTTGAAGCCGGAGTAGCATTTTTATGGCAGCTGTGTACAAAAGCGCCCAAGAAGAAAGCTGCCCAAGAAAGCGGGACCCAGCGTCGGTGAGCTTATCGTTAAAGCCGTTTCGGCTTCCAAAGAACGGAGCTTCGTGTCTCTCGCCGCTCTGAAGAAAGCTTTGGCTGCTGGCGGTTACGACGTGGAGAAGAACAACAACCCGCCAAGAAAGCCGCGCCTAAGGCGAAAAAGTCGCCCGTTAAGAAGCCTGCCGCGGCTAAAAAGCCCAAGAAGGTAGCGGCAAAGAAGTCGCCCAAGAAGGCGAAGAAGCCCGCTGCCGCCAAAGCTACCAAGAGTCCTAAGAAAGCGAAGAAGCCGGCCGCTCCGAAGAAAGCAGCCAAGAGCCCCAAGAAGGCAAAGGCTGCGAAGCCCAAGACCGCCAAGCCGAAGGCAGCGAAGGCGAAAAAAGCGGCCCCCAAGAAGAAGTAAACGTGCATGTTTTCATGCCTTGGTCTCCCCAAAAGGCTCTTTTAAGAGCCACCCACCTCGACAAATGTTTATTGTAAATTGAAGAGCATAAATGAAAAACAATTGTAGATGATTACATGCCAGACTGAGTGAAGTCGACTGCTTCCTGTTGGTTATTCGTCATGCCTTCTTTAGCCAATAGGAGAGCAGCTGGTTTTGCTATATATCCAGCGCTCATAGAAGAGGTGATTTTATTTCAGCATTGCTTATACAACGCTGTTTCTCATTATGAGTGGCAGAGGAAAGACCGGTGGTTTTTGTCTTTTGCATTAATTTTGTTGTGGAAAAAAAACGTACTATTACCCTGATTAAGTGACTCTTACCGAAAGACCAATGCCTCCTCGAGCCTTTGGTGGGGCGACATTGGGTTAAGTTGTGCTTTCTGGGGCAGGGAGATCCCCCCCGAGTAGAACTGATGTTGGAACACAACTTCTACAAAGCCAATTTATTGGGGTTGAGGATATCTACTCCTTCATCGCTCTTCCTAACAGGAAAAAATTTGAATTATGTTTCTTTCAAGAGAAAGCTATGCACCGTTTTATTCAAATCTTCAATGCAAATACTGTCAGTGACTTCTGGAGAGACTGAAAGCTCGAATCCTCTATTCCACAAGAGGTAAAGCACATAGTTGTGAAGTTTTGGACGGGAAGGATTGCGGATATGGACATTGAAACATATCTATTTAGATATTGTGAAACGGTAGAGTTCATTCAAAAGCCCTTAGATCAATTTGGACTACGGTGTGGCATTAGGAGATGCAAAGTTAAAATGAGACGCAATACAGAGGGTAAACTGATGTCTTTGCCGGATTCTATAACAATAGGCCCCTATAATGGGAGAATCTACTACGCAGGCCAAATACAGAGGTGCTATATTTGCGCTTCAAATGAACACCTGGCTAAAGACTGTAGGCAACAGAAGTGCTGGAGATGTGGAAACACTGGCCATAAGGGTAAAGAGTGTACAGACACGCTTAAGTGCAACCTATGCGGGGAAACTGGACACTCGTTCTTTTCATGCCCCGATTAGTGGGCGGATTCCTACATTCACCGGCAAAGTGACACGAATGAACCCAAGGCAAGTTGGGCGAATGACGCAGTGGTCCATGAGGAACAACAGGAGCAAAATCAGACGATGAAGAGATCACGAGAAACAGCACTTGCGGACGAGGATGACAGCACTTCAGACACCACAAGTGAGAGTGACTCACAGAAAAGCGGATCGAGTAACAGTGATGAAGGAACAGAGTCGTCGGATGAATCGGACTACCGATCGGATACAGATGGACTGAATATGACCAACAAAGACATAATGAAGGACAGCGACGGAACTAATATAAACACACGCGGAACAAAGATCTTGAGGATCGCGAGAGACAACGGACAAAGTCACCCGGACATCGAACAATGCACGTAAAAGTAAGAGGCGCAATAATTCTCCTATTGATGGTGTACAGGTAGATAAAAGATTGAAAGATTCAGGGACATGAGTGTTACAGTGTATTGCTTTTCTTTTTTTAAAGAAGGATGATTTTACACACTGTAACAAATAATGTAATGTAAGGGGAATCAAATAGGAAAAGAATACAACAACTAAGATTGCTAAACTATTAGGGAAAAAGTGCGACATTATATGCGCACAAGAATTACGACTAACAACAAGTGATGATGTTGACAGTGTAACTAGGTTATGGACTGCAGGGCCAGCCGTGATATCTATAGGTGAAGATAGAGCCGATGGGGTGGCTGTTCTGTTTCACGGCGACGCTGAAATTCTTAGATATAGGGAAATATATCCTGGACGTCTGTTGACGGTGGACTGTATTTTCAAGGGAACAAAATTAAGGATATTTAATGTATACACTCCTGATCAAAAAGGAAAAATGAAAATATTTGGGAAGTTATATGAATTAATGGGGGTTGGATACCAAACTATTGTTTGTGGGGATTTCAACACAATTACAGATCTAGAGAGTGTCCCAATGAAAAACATAAAGGTATCTAAAGAAGGGAAACTGTTAAAAAATGTATGTGAGGGATGTAATTTAAAAGACGCTTATAGAGAAAAGTTTCCGGAAAGGAACGGCTTCACAAGAGTAGACAAATTTGTGAAGACGAGAATCGACGGGGTGTATTATACTAGATCAACAGAAGGAGCAAGTTTTATGGTATAAAACTGAATATCTTTTAGAATCTGATCATTTGGGAGTAAGCGTTGGTTTAAAATTGCTCCCTTCGGATAGTGGCAATATTGTGCAACACAGCACATGCCACTATAATGTCACACGCCCTCTCTGGATTGACCCTGAGCCTTTGCAGGCACTGAAACCTGGCTGTTACGTTTGTCGCGGGCAGGCATGACGCAAACGCAGGATCTACTGAATATTTTAATAAAGTTAAACAGACAGACGAAAACCGCGAGGAGAAAACGGGAAACAGGGAGGCACAGAGGGACTGGGAAATACATACACAACTTCAACGGAGAATCAAACACATTAAAGATAACCGAACTAAACACTGGACTAGAACAGGAATAAACACGGGTAAGTAACTAACGAAGGGCATGAAACATAACTAGTCCTACGCGGACAACGAATACGACACAGGTTGCAAGGTATAAACGTAACAAGCAAGAAACACCACTAACAGAACACACTACAGAACTAAGGAAAACAGGAGATGTCTAAATACATAAATATATATAAATAACCACGGAAGACAAAGAGCAGGGTAATACAGAGACAGAGGGTGGAGTAACAAGAAAACCGGGCATGGAGAAGAACATAGAATTTCAGGGAACTTACGACAGACGACCGACACTGGAAGACACGACAGGGGAAGCTAAATACACAAGGAAGGGAACGTAGCAACGAGACACAGGTGGAACGCATGAACACGGGGCGTGACAGACAGCAGGGAAACCATGGAGACGGCAAAACAGGGCGGGGTTAGGGACGAACAACACAAGGCAAGGACAGAGGGCGGAGCTGTGTGTGACAGTACCCCCTTTTAGCGTGCCACCCGGGCACGCTAAAACTCATGAGAGGGGAGATACAGACAGGGGTAGACAGGGCAGGGCGGGCGGGAATAGGAACATGGGACAGGCCAGAGGGCAGGGGTGCAAGGGCGGGTGAAGAGACTGGCGAGGACTGGACGCAACCAGGAGACACAGGAGGTAGGACAGCGGCAGGACGGGACATAGGTGTGAATTCGGGTGGGACAGGACAGTGGGACAAGGGGCACGGGGGAAAACCGGCGGTCACAGGGCCAGGGGGCATAGCGACGGGGAACGCTGGACCAGGGGCAGGGGCCGGGGCGGATGCAAAGACAGAGGTGAGTATATGTAGGATGTGTGACACACGGACAGGAACAAAGTGGAACACAACCTGAGGAACAGACACGGGGACAGGAACAGAGAACACTACACCAGACACAGACACCGGGACAGATACGTAGACATGAGTAGGCATACACACAGGGACCGGGATCAACAAAAAAAACCAGGCAGGGAACACGGCAACATAGGGAACATAGGTCCAAACAATGACTGGATCTTGGGGAGGTCAATTTTTTGGGCATCCGACCCGTAGACGGGTGGTGCAGTCTCTGGGGGGGACGGCAAGGTCCGTGCGTTGTCCGCGGGGATGGGAGGAGCAAGCTGGCGGGCAGCGGGACCGGGGATCCAGCTGACGGGCAGCGGGGACTGGGGAGCCTGCTGGCGGGCGCGGGCGACTGGGGAGCCTGCTGGCGGGCCGCGGGGACAGGAGGAGTTCGCTGGCGGGCCGCGGGGACAGGAGGAGTTCGCTGGCGGGCCGCGGGGACAGGAGGAGTTCGCTGGCGGGCAGACGGAGACCCTTTCTGGGTCACGGGGACTGGAGCGGCCGAGCACTGGTGACGGTCGCCGTTGTACCCCGGGGGCGGTGCGCCCTGGAGGCCCGGGACAACGCCACGGCCGAGGAGGCCGGGGTAGCGACGCCTTCCTCGCTATGGAGGCCCGGGAAAGCGACGCGGTCGAGGATGCCCGAGGCAGGGATGCGGCCAGGGGAGCCCGGGTCAGTGTCACGGCCGAAGAGGCCCGAGGTAACGACACCTTCGTCCCTTGGAGACCTTGGTGGTCGTAGGTGCCGGTAAGGAGGAGCTCGGGGACGATGCGGAAGCCGGTGAAGAGGCGCTCGGGAGCGTGGAAGACCCACTCTGGGTCGCAGGGGACGTAGAAGACCCCCTCTGGGTCGCAGGGGACGTAGGAGACCCGTTCTGGGTCACAGGAGACGTAGAGGACCCGTTCTGGGTCACAGGAGACGTAGAGGACCCGTTCTGGGTCACAGGAGACGTAGCGGACCCGTTCTGGGTCACAGGAGACGTAGCGGACCCGTTCTGGGTCACCGGGGACGTAGAAGCTGGCGGCGAGACGCTGGGGAGCGTGGCGACCGGCGGCGAGACGCTGAGGAGCGTGGCGGCCGGCGGCGAGACGCTGAGGAGCGTGGAGGACTCACGTTGGGTTGCAGGAACAGGCGGCGAGGTTGACCCCCTCTGGGTCACGGGAACAGGAACAGCGGGTCCCTCCTGGGTCTCGGGTGCATACACAGGCCTCTCCTGGGCCTCAGGCACTCAAGCCGGCCCAGTCTGAGCCTTACCCCCCCCAAAAATATTTTTGGGCTTTCTAGGGGTGCTAGGGAGCGGCGTGGAGGCTGGACGAGGGACGCTGGAGGACGTGGAAGCCGGGGCAGCATTTAAAGTAAACCTGAGGCGTAGGAGGTTGCAGAATCCCTCTACTGTCCAGGCTTCATTGGTACGGGTGGCTAGTATAATGTCTGCCCACTGGAGTGCCTTCCCCTTAAGGTGTGAACGCATGAAGAGGACTAAAGAGTTCTCAGGCGGAGTAGGGCACGTGAGTAGACGGAAGTAGACGGTACACTGCATAACAAATGTGTCAGCCGACTGACCCTCTCCGTCATACTCCTCTGGGCAGGGAGCTAAGGAGGGCAGAGTAACCGATTTCCCCATGCTGTCTTTGATCAGAAGGGACTGCAGGTTATTTAAACGTTCCTGAAAGTATTCAGTCTGACAACACTGGGGTAATCCGCCATACGAATCCTGCTGCGTCAACTTTAGGTCGGTCGTTCTGTTACGTTTGTCGCGGGCAGGCATGACGCAAACGCAGGATCTACTGAATATTTTAATAAAGTTAAACAGACGAAAACCGCGAGGAGAAAACGGGAAACAGGGAGGCACAGAGGGACTGGGAAATACATACACAACTTCAACGGAGAATCAAACACATTAAAGATAACCGAACTAAACACTGGACTAGAACAGGAATAAACACGGGTAAGTAACTAACGAAGGGCATGAAACATAACTAGTCCTACGCGGACAACGAATACGACACAGGTTGCAAGGTATAAACGTAACAAGCAAGAAACACCACTAACAGAACACACTACAGAACTAAGGAAAACAGGAGATGTCTAAATACATAAATATATATAAATAACCACGGAAGACAAAGAGCAGGGTAATACAGAGACAGAGGGTGGAGTAACAAGAAAACCGGGCATGGAGAAGAACATAGAATTTCAGGGAACTTACGACAGACGACCGACACTGGAAGACACGACAGGGGGAAGCTAAATACACAAGGAAGGGAACGTAGCAACGAGACACAGGTGGAACGCATGAACACGGGGCGTGACAGACAGCAGGGAAACCATGGAGACGGCAAAACAGGGCGGGGTTAGGACGAACAACACAAGGCAAGGACAGAGGGCGGAGCTGTGTGTGACACTGGCCTTGAGTATCCCAATTGTCATTTCCACCCTTGCTCTAGTTTTAGATAGGGCCAGGTTGTAGCGTGACTGTTGTCCTGGCTCGGGGTCATGGTATGGTGTCATAACATATGGAAGGCAGGGATACCCTCTGTCTGCCAGAAGGAGACCATTGTATTGTCCTGTTTTTCCTATTGTGATCTTGGTTAAATACAAACCTGCAATTCTGTGGAAATCCTCTTTGATTGTCATTAAAGGTTTATGTCCAGGAAACACCACAAAACTGTACATCAAACACTTTAATGCTAGACTTCCCTATATGTTCCGCATCTCCTACATTGTACCCATTAGCAAAAAAACGGAGCGCAATGCATAGCGTTTGCAATGATGAGAGTGCGGATCCACGATGTGTAAAATTAGAAATATGTGACTTTGCAATATTGTTAATGTATATTATTGACTGTGCCGAAAAACGATAACGCTCGCGGAGGTATTTGTCAGGTAACGACAGTGTCAATTCCGGGTCTTATAACTCGTTCCCGATGAAGAGCGCGACGAATGATTACTGCTTCAAAATCCACAGGATCCGTAAGGAAAGGACACGCCATGTTTGCTAGAGAAAAGTGTGTGTGAACCCGGGTTAGGTTTAAGTAAATCTGCCAGCGAGCAGAGTGTAAGTTGCTATAGTAACTGACACCGAGTTTCAATAATCTCGGTATCTGGAACGGAAAACCTCGAATTTCCGTGAATTCTGAGTTAACTTATCCGGTTTTATCGCTTACCTTTATCCCGCTTCTTGGAATACGCCCCGGATCAGCAACAGGCAGAGACCAAACATCAGACTACCAATCAAAAGATGTAATCAGGAGAGCAAGAATCAAAATAAATCTAAACGGACTAACGCTTTGTAGAGACAAACACATCTCGGCAATACTCAGCAAAGAATGACAACATTCACAACATATATGGAGTGTGACAGGTGAATCCAATCAATAGACCGGCGAGTCCGAACGCCAAGGAGTCATGTGAACCCCGTAGTGTTCTGGGTAGTGTAGTGCTCTGGGCCAAGTTTGTTTGAAGAGACAGACACGGATATAATGGGTCTGACAACAGAACACTAAACAGGGGCAAAGGATGAAGCACGGGAAAATACAGACAACCGAGGAACTAAAACTTAAAGATGGGCAAATCACCAACAGTAACAGAAACCCTAACGCATTACAAAACAGACACATAAGAGCAACTGCAAAAGAAACGACCACACAATACACAAAACAGAACGGAAACCAAGAACCAACGGAAAGAATTACACTAAGGCAAGGACGAACTGAAATATAACGACAGGGAAATCCACTACAAACTGTAATCAAACATAAAACGAACCAGGACACGGGAATTGCGGAAAAACAGAGGCAACGAATACTACAACAATAACTAAAATAACTAAATAATAACTAAATAATGGGCAGTCATGGTCAGGTGGTTAGGGAACCGGTCTTGTGATTGGAGGGTCGTGGGTTTGATTCCCAGGCCTGAGGCCATGACTGAGGTGCCCTTGAGCAAGGCACCTAACCCCAACTGCTCCCCAGGCGCCGGGCGCCGGGCTGCCCACTGCTCTGGGCATGTGTGCACCACAGCCCCCTAGTGATCACTAGTGTGTGTGTGTGTGTGTGTGTGTGTGTGTTCTGACTGCACAGATGGGTAAATGCGGAGGACAAATTTCGATTGGGGTGAAAATCAGAATTGGCCAATGTGGCAATCTTAATCTTAATCTTAACAGACACAACACGAACTAGGAACAAGGTGAGCAAGGGCAACAGAGAAAGACAGAGAAACCAAGGGAGGAACAGGCAGGGCAAAAGACTGACTTACAGACACTACACAGCAACAAGGAAATAAACCAGGGCACGGGAATCGTCGTGAAAAGAGCCAAGGCAAGGTAAACAATACTACAGACAATGACCGACAACAAGAGAAGAGACTGAAGGGTTTACATATACTAAAACGGGGAATCAAACAAGACACAGGTGGAACAAATGATCACAGGGGCAAGGACACAAGGTGTGCGGGCGTGACAGACGACTGGGAAACTATGGAAACAAACAAGTCGGGGTAGGGCAGACAACACAAGACAGGGGTGGGAGGCGGATCTCTATGTTGTAGGGCACGGCACTTTGTGAGAACCGGAGAAGCAGAGAGGCAGACAATCGGAGAGGCTGAGAGTAAAGAAATAAATAAATAAATCATTTTGATCCATGCGGAACTTTATTCTCTCTCTCTGGTTCACCTGACTTCACCCACAAAAGGTTAATGTGTCATTCTCTGGTTTTTGGTTCATTGGACATTCAGCTTTACATTCATTATTCATGTATAAACAACAGTATCTGTGACTAATACATCAGTGTTTTATCTTCTCTTTTAGAGTTCTATAATTAACTGGGCTTAATACATCTTATCATAAAACTAAGTGAAAATCTGCTCTTGTACTGCTTTAGACAGGTTCTGCTGTGTTTTACAACATGCAGTAAAGATTTTCACCTTTGGACTTTCTGATCCAAGTACAGAAACATTGAGTGTTTTGGTGTGTGGCAGGTTCTTACAGGCGTTGATTACAGAATCTTATTCATAAATGCCTGTAGTTTCTAACTGAACAGATGTAGTTCATTTCTGTAACGATGGGCTCCGCCCCCCACCCCAGTTTTGGTTTTGTGTTCACGCCCTGTCTTCCGTTGTCATGGTTTCCCTTCTGTGTTTCCGTATTGCATAATCTTCGTCAGCTGTGTCTCGTTTCGTTGTGTGTATTTATATCTCCTGGTTGTCTCTTGTCTTTTGAGGGTTATTGTCGAAGGTCACGTTGTTCCATGTCCCGGTTTCTATGTACGCTTGTTGAGGTATCAACTAGGGTTGTGAAGTGTTACAGTCGTTTATGTTCAGCTCCGTTCTTGTGTTCAAGTATTTCCGTGTTAGTGTCCCTGTTACGCCTACCTGTGTTCGCCAGTTACTGTATTTAGTCGTTTGCATGTCAGTTATTTCGTTTATGGTTCACCCGTCTGTCTAGTGTACAAGTTACTCGTTCACGGTCAACCTGTCTGTCTTGTTTATTCATAGCTCTTGTTCTGTCGTCCGAATGCCCGTTGTATATCGTATTGCTATTAGTTGTGTTCGTTCCGGTAAGTTAGTCATTTAAATGTTTGTGATCAAGTCGTCTTAAGTCACGTTGTTAACTGTGTTCGTCCTGTGTATTGTTCATTGAGATAGTTGTGATCCTGTCGTCTTAGTTCTCGTTTCTAGTTGTGTTCGCCCCTGTGTAGTATTCATACCCATGGTTATTGTTCATCGTCTGTTGTTCCTGTTGTTAGTTGTGCTCTGTGTATTGTCAGTACGTGCTTTTGTAGTATTTATTAAACGTTTGTATTCATGTTTCTCTCAGGTACGTTTGAGTCTCCTTTATAGTTTTTTAGTTTATGCAAATACCTTTGCGCTCCTGCGCCTGCGTCTCACCTCCTTGGCACTAGGCCGTGACAATTTCAATGAACCATGTTCTGGTCCAACATTGAACATCAGTCTGGTTTATTCACATACACATTTTAGATGTGATCCTTCTCTTACTGGCATAGATTTTACTGTCTTTATGGCCACAGCTCAGCATAAACAGATAAGGCCTCTACGTTCTCCTGAACTTTGTAACTCAATTACCATAACCAGGCTTTATCCTTTCCTTGGAGCAAACACACACTCTGAAGACTTTACACGAGAGCAACATACATCACAGCAGGGGAGAGAACACAGTGAGTATCTGAATCTGCCAGGAATTTTGACAATAATTAGAATTTTCTTTAGATAAAAATCTTTCAGTGCAAAGATTTGTGACCATTTAGGTCATGTGTTTATTCATGATGGAAATTGTTCCAAATTTTAGGTTCCTTATATTTGTTGCTTGAAACGGAAATGTGCATATAAAAAGAGTAATTCCTACGTAGTTCAGGTAATTTGTATGTAAAAACTATGCATGTAAATACTATCCATGTGAATATTACAATATGTATGCAAGATTTACCTCATTTAAAAACTAATGTGCTGCATTTCAGAACCAAAACATCCACACCACTAATTGAATTGTTACTTTATATTTAGATAAAGACTGCAGTGAATTACTATTTTAATTTACATTTTAAGTCTGGATAAGCACGTCTGCTAAATGCCCTAAATGTAATTGAACTACAAGTTGAATCCAGGTAATCTGTAAATCATTAAACGTGATATGGTTTGTAAACTCTCTTTTGTAAAGAGATAAACAGAAAACAAAACTGCAGAGTGTAAATGCTTTCTAGGATTTTAATTGATTTTGATTATTGTCAATCTCGTTACGTGTCTTTGTAGTCCTGCCTCCATGGCTCTGTTAGAAATAGCATACTGCATACTGCACTCAGTATATACTGGATACTGCATACTGGTCCTTGTAGTAGTATGCAGCACAGTTTCCAGTATGCGACAAAAGCAAAGCATACTATGGGGTCACATGAACGTAGCGTTGCATGATGGGATGCAGTACTCCACGAAGATAGCTCTGTTCGCGTACTGGAATATTTTGCAGAAGTAGTATGTCATCCGGGGATGTTTTGCGTACTGGAAAAATTATTTTTATTCGCATACTGCATACTGCATACTGATTTGGGGCGCAAGCAGTACGCCAGTAGTTAGGGGTGTGACGAGATCTCGTGTCACGAGATCTTGCGAGATGTAACTCAGCGATATTTCTCGTCGCGTTACAAATCTGTCTCGCGGGATTTGTGATCCAGCAAGCAGCCAGAATGACGTCGGAAAATACAGGTATTACTATTGAAGATGCCCCTGCCACTTTCAAATCATTTGTTTACAGATAAGGGAGTGAACTGAATGTCAGAGTATTCTGATTGAGGGTCGCAGACAGTAAATCACAAATTCTTTTAAACTATGTTGAATTTTTGCATATTTACTATTCATCCCTCTGAATGGTCTTTGCTTGGGAAGACATTTAAAGTCAGGCAAGTTTGTTTATATATGTAACGTCTAGCCCTGCTCCTCCTGTCGTTCGTACTTGTTTTGTTTTGTTAGCCATGTGC
This sequence comes from Brachyhypopomus occidentalis, assembly GCA_020368025.1. Taxonomy (NCBI): domain Eukaryota; kingdom Metazoa; phylum Chordata; class Actinopteri; order Gymnotiformes; family Hypopomidae; genus Brachyhypopomus; species Brachyhypopomus occidentalis. The sequence goes on along the minus strand of JAGXOD010000345.1, from coordinate 726 downwards.
GTCTTAGCCCCGCCTCCTGTTTTGTATTCCCCGCCTCTCGTTTAGTCTTTCAGGTGTCTCGTATTAGTCCTGTCTATTTAAACCCTGTGTTATGTCTGGAATGTCGCTGGTTATTTTGTCTACAGCCCTTTGTCTTCAGCTTGTTCGCGTACTCTGTCTAGTCATTTGTTCTAGCTCTCTACCCGTCGTCTCGTTGTCGTATTACCTTATCTCAATCTTCTGTAGTGTTCCTGCCCCAGCGTTTAGTTTTGCATCTGTGTATTCTGTCTTCCCGTGTCTGCTTCGTGTTCTGCCTTCGTGTTATGGATGACTATCTGGATGATTTGACCAATGCCTGCCTTTTTGACCCTGATTATGGAATGCCCTTTTATAATAAATCTCGCTTCTCTCAGCAATTGTGTCCGCCTCAAAGATCTGCGCCGCACCCTGCGTTACAATATAACAAATGTCATACACAAAACAATTCCAAGTACTTCACAGATAAAATCATTATAATTAGTGTTTCAGTGTCCTGCGCCTCCTCTTTATGATGAACTGTTGACAGGGAGCAGAGAGCAGCATCTCCAGTGTCCAGCTGTGTGTGTGTGAAGAGGAACAACTCCATGATGGAGCCCCATAACTCCAGCAGTGGAGGAGGAACCTCTGGCCCAAAGTGAGGAGCTTTACATCAACACTTAATCTGAGGAAACAGGAAGAGAGGGAATATTCAGGATAAATGAGATGTAG